>JAECUM010015999.1:0-58896 GCA_016617855.1 Megalonaias nervosa | reverse complement strand
ACACACACACACACACACACACACACTAACTAACATGCATGAAGGAGATAATACGGGGAAGCATGTGGAGTGAGAGAAAAAAAGATAACTGAACTTTCAGCAAGTAAGCTACAAGACCCTGAGACTTCGTAATGGTTAGGTGTAAACGTTCCAAGGGATTAATACAGCATTCACAATACCAATGGCACATAGATGCAATAGCCTGTCAAGAGTTGTATGGTACATTTATTTTTAACGATGAATACATATACCGAAATCTCTGTAATGCCTTGTTTATTTCTTTCTTCATGTTTTGTAAAACCTATTAATATGGGTCTAAAAACATACTATTAAATATTAAAATGTCCGAAGGCCGATCTACCATCCATCAACCTTTCTCTATCACTGTCTGAGCTGGTAAGGTAGCAGACTAATCGACCAATAAAGAACGAAATGAGTGGGCAATGTAACAATACCTAATCACCACATCTCTCTCTCTCTCTCTCTCTCTCTCTCTCTCTCTCTCTCTCTCTCCTGAATGACCAGCCTAAACACAGAGTGAACGAGAGGCCTTCGGAAATCTAAATATTAAACAAGTTCATTCCGGACACTCAGCCATTTCAAGTGTCATAAATCGTCATCCCGTGTCTCACCCACTGTAAGCTGATGACTCTCAAATATACAAATCTAGTCACCCAGTTGAAGTTGATGCTAGATAAGTGCATTTCCGATGTAAAGTCATGGATAACATGTAACAAGCTGAATGATGATAAATCTGACGTCATTCTCTCACCTCACAAATACTTTCTCATTCCTGTCCTTAACTTTAAACAATAAGTATCAGCAACACCAACATTAAAATTCACACAAATCTCATTGCACAACTCGTCACGAAGACGTGCAAGACTACGTATCTGAAGCTGACACGTATCATATCCATTCGTAACTTTCTGTTGATGCCACTAAAACACTCGTGTGTTCTAGTTATTTTCTGGACTTAATTATTGTATTTCTTTTTTATCTGGATCGCATCAATATCTATTACAGAAACTTCAAAATGTTCAAAACACTACTACTCGGATCGTCCTTACCGTACCAAGAACCGAGCACTCCCCACTCACTCCGCCCACCGCCCAATCTGTACTCTCGTTCCAGAAACAAACACAAAATCTCTTCTTTATCATTTCGTTGACTGCCTGCAATTCGTGTCTTCTTCTGACGCTCGTTTTCTTATTATTCCCTATAAAAGACAATGACACCATGATCTCATTTGTGAGCGCTCTGAAACCTCACAACTTTCAGCTGCGAGAAAAGACTACTCGCGTTTGATGCTGAATGTTGCAAACGAATATACAACATTACGTACTATATGTCTCGAACTAGCATACATACATACATACGCAAGCAAGCATGCACGCACATACATACATACATACATGCATGCAAGCATACATACATACATACATACATACATACATACATGTATGTGTCTGTCTGTCTCTCTGTGTGTGTTTTACTAATGTTATAAAAGTGTCGCTCTACAGTTTCGTACTTTGCATGGGGTTTAATGTTAAAAGACAAATAATTTCCAATGTTTTCCTCGCTTGCTATCCTGGCGTTTAAAAAAAAAGAAAATAAAACCTTCTCTATTTTAGGTATTGTTAACAGAACTTTTGATTCCCTTTCTTTTGGTGTATGACATCCTCGCTAGCCAAGGTTCCAATATGTTAACCTATCTACACTTTAGCGGATCGATCAGATAATTCAGTGCGTTGTCCTAGCGATATCTTTTCATGAGTTGCCTGCCTTTCTATGTAATGCCAACTAACCAATAGCGTGTAACAGTGGTGCATTGTACATGTGCTGAAAATGGTGAAAGCATTTAACTTCAAAAGGATACACTGTAAGTTGAAAGTATGACTACGTATCAGAGAGAAGCCAATATAGGTGTATTTGAGAGAAAGGATATATTTTTGCAAACACGGATCGGCAGTGGACAATTGCCTATTTATGAGTCCATTTCAGTTGTGCGCTCTTTTCTCTCGATCAGGTAGGAACAGTGTTCATATTTGAACAACTTAGTTTTGATTGTATGCTATGGCATGCCGCTGCATCCAGTGAAGTTTACAGACCCGAGGCATTGAAATATCTGATCGATCAACCAAGGCGTAAGTAGGGTTAACATATCGGAACCTAAGCTCGCGAAGATGGGTGTAAATTTGGGTATTAGAGTATACGCCTTGGCCTTACTTCAAATGTGCATTTACCAAAAGACTGCTAGCTCCGCTTGGTCATTTTCACTTCCGGAACTTTCCCTATTTTTATATCTGCTAAAGTTGGCGTACTTTTAACTAGATCAGGCTGCTTTTGAGGGCATGGGAGCAGGGGTTTTGATCAGATGTGTGCTAAAACCATACACGATTTCCACATCTGCAACATGTAAAGAAATTTTAGCCACAGTACATGAAAATAATATAGAGGTATGCCAACATCCTCTCCATTATGCATGTTGCAAATACCGGCAACTTTACCTTACAACTGTCACTCTGTCCCCAAAGAGCTTAGAGCTTTTTTAAGATTAAGCATTATACTAGGTCATTATTATTATTATTATTATTATTATTATTATTATTATTATTATTATTTAAGAAGTTGTCTCGCTTTGCCCTCAGCAGTAAGAGGTTACCGTTAGGGCTGGTCGGCCTGGTGTCAGGAAAATTTGACTGTGTGGAACATGAAGCAACATGTCCGTGGCATGATGCCCCAGTGCTAGACATCGCTATAAACTGCCACACTGTAGATATCGTAGCGATATCACTAAAATTGTTAAAGCTACGTTAATCATAAAAGAATACAAATATACACATTATTATCTGTATTAGAACCTTATTATAGCATATAAAACAAAAACAAAACAGAGCACCCAGTATGATTACGGTATGTGTGTGTCGCTTATCCTAGGAATCTATAATACGGCCGTGTCGTCTCGCGAGGTTATTGGTATTGCAACTTTGTAGAACATTCCATGGAAAGTGTACATACGAGTGGTATTTAAAACGTTTTCCATATGAGTGCGCCGGACAACAAATTTTTTATTAGTGAACAGTACCGTCAGAACAGCCAGTCAAAGTTGCCCCCATCCCCGCTTGTATGTCTACGCAATTGTTTCATCTAATTATCCAATTATTAAATACCATTTTTTATTCACGTTTTGTTATTTTGTTCATACACCTGAAAACTACACTTCCAACCGCATAGCTGCTTTCAAATTATCTGCCCCTTAGAGAATCTTTGATTACAGGAATCGCTCAAGTCAATTGGCGCTAAATCGGGGCTGTGTAGAGAATGACCCAATGCTTGGATGCTGTGCTCCTTGAGGATGTCTGTCAAGGCGGCGGATTTATATGCGGTGCGTTATCACGGAATAGAGGTATAGCTCGAGCACCAGTACGTGGATGGGTAATTTGTAGTGTTTCGCACCTTTTGGCAGCACTTTGGAAGTATACTGAAAAATCTATGACACAAGCAAAGTCTGGGCCTTTTGCATCGAAAAGTAATGCATATAAAACTCTTCACAGTGCAACTACGTTGAGCAAAGTGTGGTCTCTGTCAGTTTTCTCCGATCTAAACTTTATTATTTTCTCTCAAAACATTAAGTTAATGTTACATCACTTGTAACAATGTCATCGAATGTCTCTTGTAATTCTTTTCATAATTGACGAATAGCTGTTTGGCGATTTCAACCCTCGTCTGTTTTTGATCAGCCATAAACAAATGCGGGACCCATCCTTCACAAAACCTTTCTGAGTTTCAAATGATTCTTCAAAGTATCAAAAACAGCTGGCGAATTAATGCCTGTTATAATGGAAATATGTTCCACTGTGGATTAAGCATCTTCGTTAACTGCCCCTTTCACGACACCCACTCTCCGCTCTGCAATCGCCAAGAACGGTCTTCCAGAACGTTGTTCATTTGCCATTGATTTTCGACCTTGTTGAAACGACAAACGACCTTCAAATTGTAGGATATGACAGAAAATTACACCCGTTAACTTTATCCCGAGTCAGCTCTGATACCAGTCGTGGAGTACTCTAGGAGCGCCGAATTTTACAGCATGCCCTTTGCTCAGCAACACAATTCTTTCCCTTCACTGACATTTTTAGATCACTGTCATTCATCTATGTAACGTCACAAGCACATATCTGTATTTGTCTTGCGTGCTGCCTTTATAGCTGTAGATCATTGTGTAGAATGTTATATTGTCTATCGATCGACATTAAATTGATTGACAGGTTCAAAACAACAAAAACTTTGCGCAAGTTCACGTACAAAGTTTTACTACTTGCAAGCATGTGTAGTGTTGTGTTTTTCATGTTGATGGATTCTATGGCACTCGGACAGTATCGGCGAAACAATTCAAAATGGCAGGAAGATTTAAGTGTGCACAGGCCAACACGCTGGCCAGCAGGTGGGTGTACAATGGCTGAGAGTCGTCATAGCATGTCATATTATGAGCTAGATGGCACCTTGATGGCTGGATATGTCTTTCAGAATAATTCAAGTTAAGTACGGCTTTAGCTGCTACAAGATGACACAGTTCTGTCTGGAGCTCTCTCAGAGTTGCACGAATCATGGAATTAACGGGTCTAAAGTCCGTCAAAAGTTCATTCTTTTTCTTGCACCGTGAGAGATGGTAGGCACGTCGCACGTTACTATACCTTACATCAGACATTGTCTTTAAGTTAAAGTTGGGGGATGGAGTCGGGAAAGGTCTGTCTCAAATCGGACATCACCAGAACAAGCTTTTTTTGCCATTCTTTTCACATTCAAAAGGCGTTTCCTCGGATAATCCACACATACACAGAGAACGAAAATGAAGTTATCAGGCGTGACTTCCTACCTCTCAAACGTTAGATTGCAGCGGCTCTTTAACCCATTTTCATAACCTTTTGGTGTGGTATGGTTAAGCGTAACACCCGCAAGAGACCTACGCCCACAACGTTCGGTTAATGCGCGTTTAAATCACCAACACTTGTTTGGTGGAACAAAACAAAGTGTTGTGTATATTCGTTACCGAAATATATTTTCTTATATACAGAAGGTATTTCTGAATGAGCGAGAGCGCGAAACGGACTAGCAAATTAAACACCGATTTGTGTAACATATAGATCAACGATGGCTTGCTTCTTTCGAATGTTTGGGAATTGAAAAACCTATGCATTTTCTCGAACTTTGTGACCTTGCTCCAAGTTGTGATATTTTGTTTTGAGTGCTTGAAACCAAACTTGATGAATTCGACCTGATTTCTTTTCCATCTTATAGATTTGTGCTTCAAACAAAGAGTCAAAATTATCTTATAAATTCTGATGATATTAAGGTTTTTATCCAAAACTAGTTGAAAAGTTCTATGACGTGGCCGAATGGTCTAAAGCGCTCGTCTATACCAATCGCTACCATCTCACCTCTGTCTGCGATGGTTTTGAGTATCATGCTCGGCCAATGTGGCTATGTGAGAAAGCTTGCCAGTAGTTTTCCGTGGGTCGATGGTTCTTACCCGGGTATTCCCGGGTTCTTCCTCCACCAGTGATACTGACCGCCATGTATAGCCTATCTTGTGCTGAGAAATGGCGTTACATCCCCAAGCAAGAACAACGACAAATTTCAAGCTTGGAAGCCCAGACATTTATCAAGGATTTCAAAGTTAGTGATATTAATTCACTTTTTAACCTTCCTATTTCTATCAACGGTTGTGTGAAACTAAATCCACGTCAGACTCTAAACGGATTTAAAAACAAATACTTAAATGAAGCGGGAAAAAAATCATTTTGTGCTCCATTATAGATCCTGGCGTTTTGAGTGAATTGTAATGTAATAAAGAAAGAAAAAACTGCATTATTACTCAGTCAATGTAACTAAGTTAAACCTTATTGTCAAACAATAATCATCCCTTTTCAGAACATCAACTAACAAAACGTTTGACAATAGACGCAATATTGTTGCGCATTCTGGGTTTAGTACACCATTGTTTATCAGTGACTGTTATCGGTTAAGAATAGAATACAATACGGCAAACATGTACTCATCACATACAGATGAAGAAAAAAGAGGAAACAAAAACGGAATAAATAAGAAAACTTTGAATAAATATATCTATATTTAAAACGATGCTACTAAGAATAAGCTTAGAATTTTCATTCCAGAAAACCACGAGAGTTTTGGAAGATCATGAGCAAGTTTAAAACGCGCAATACGATTTCGAACATGAACCCTGAAGAGTTGTATTAAAAGAATTTTAAGAAACCAAACACAACGCTCAGAGGCAAAGGCAAAAATGAAAATTGTTAAGTATATATAATATCAATGATGATGATGAAATCCTCGATGACCACGTTTCTTATACTGAAATTACTTGATGTGTTATGAAACTTAAGAATTGCAAAGCATTTACCATGGACGGAATTTTAAATGACTATGTAAGGAAACTAAACATAATTCTTCATCTGTATAAACGTCTTCTATAATCTACTTTTAGTTTGGGAACAATATCAGATTCATGGCTGGAAGGGATTATAGAACCTTTTGACAAGGGGAATGGAAGTTAAAATAATCCAGAGAATTACCGTCCAAGATCTACAGTAGTTTCTTGAGGAAATTTGTTCATTTCAATCTTGAACTACAGATTAACATACGTTAACGATAATTTTGATATTCTAGAAGAAAGTCAGGCACGAGTTTGCAAAAGGTACTCAACAATTGTGTATTGACTCGTCACTACAATCTTATTTATGCTGATGATAAGCCCAGGGTCTTGGAAAACTTGAGAGAAACGGTCAATCAGGTTTTGGAATAAGCCTCTGTGTGGCTTGCCGCATCATCAGCTAAGAGTTGGTCACGGATGAAAACCTTGCGGATCTTGGTTTTGGCTCTGAGTCGTGTAATATTGTACAGTTTTCCACGTGTCCTTGTGTGACTCATTCCCTCGGACGGTGAGTCAAAGGCGTGTTTCAACAGGAGAGAAAATAAAATCCCGAATAGGATAGGGACAAGAACACGTCCATGCTTGCTTCCACTATGTCTCTCAATGATCCAAATTATTAAGGCCAAACGCATCACCCTTAAGAACTACAAGAGTTCCCTACGCCAGAAAACTTTACAAGCAATGAGAGGTGCCAGAAGGAATGTGCAACAGAATGCAAGCCGCTGTGCCAAAGACTACTGGCAGCAGATGTTCCAGAGCACCCAGACATCAGCAGAAACAGGCAACATCAGAGGCATATACGACAGGGTAAAGAAGGCAATAAATCAAACTTAAAAAAATGGCCCCTCTGAAGTCAACTACAGGTGATGTTATCAATGATCTTGATAAGCAGATGGTGAGCTAATATGAACCAGCTGTTCACAAGCTCAGCAGGGTCATAGATAGCCTAGCAAGCGGAAAGTCTACCGTTAAAGATGGCATACCAAGAGAAGCTGTGATACGTGCGAAAACAATCTTACGCCGACACCTCCATGAGCTCCTTTGTCTATGCTGGAAAGAATATAAAAATACTGCCAAATATTAGAAACGCTATTTTAGTGAAATGTCACTAAAATTTGCCTCGAACCAATGAATGGTCTTGTTCTGCCTTTTGCCAAAGACTGACAGGTCTGTAATGTAGATTACGTTTATCAGTATATCCCATTTCTGCTGGGCACTCGTGCCAGAGCTGCTGGAGCAGAGAGCTCGTTGCAGGACGTCAGAGTATTGCTGTGATTTCTCATCGTCAGCTGTGGTGCTGACATTGATGAAGAAATTCCTTTTGTGTTTAGAGTAGTGCACTTTCTTCGGTTGCAGTCTGACTTACTGCTCAGCAAGGAAATATTTGTTTTGCATTCCGCGCTATGTTGGATGTGAGAGATGAGGACACTGTTGAGGCTGGTGTGCTTGGTGATGAACAGATCGAGTTCGTGCCAATGACTGGATCAGGAAGTCTCCATGACACCTTTGCTTGAGATTTGGTCTGGAAGTACGTGTTTGTGACGCTGAGGTCATGGTAGGAGCAACATTCAAATAGTCTCTCAACATTTTCGTTCCAGTGCCATGATATCCAAGACAGGTGGGGCATGAGTCACGATCGGTATCTACTCTTGTGTTAAGGTCCCATAACGGGTACAAATGTTTATGTTTCGAGATTTCATTGACGGTGGCCTCAAGTTCGTCTTAAAAATAGTTTTTTGTTTCGGATTAGGAGTGGGGTGTAGGGGCATACACGCTGACAAAGTTTAAGGGGCCCTCGAAAATTAATAAGCGAAGTATTAAGACTCTCTCTCTCTCTCTCTCTCTCTCTCTCTCTCTCTGGTCCCTTTGTGGGTGCCTCGATCACCCACCGGACTACGAAGGGAAATCCGTGCTCTCTTTTTTCTGTGCTTTTTCGTTACCAGAAGATGATGTCTTTCTCTAGAAGCGAACTAGTCGTAGCTAGGGATGATGTTTGGATGGCTTCAGTGTGAACCAAAGTTTCAGATCGACATTGAGCACAGAAGTTTTATATGCATCGTTGATCAGTTAGTGGTCTTTGAAGAGGCCAGTTATCATAGTTCTAACATACAAGCAGTGAAGCGCGGCTAGAGTGAGGTCTTCAGTGCGCAAGCCAAGGCATGTTCATATGGAGACCATGAGTTGTCCAAGTATCAGGGTCCCCGCTTTGCGTCAATGACAGAGTCCAAAGGAAAGGGTGAATTAATACAGTTGGGAACCAGTGCAGCTGCAGGAGCTACCGGAGAGATGCCTAAAATGACATCAAACTGCCTTACTGGATCTACTCTGGATTTTCTTTCTAAGGTTTACTCCCTTATCCTCCTTCTCTATATGTGTGCATATAGATGCATATACGTATGCATATACATATATACATAATGCTGTCGGGCATTTCTACGCACCTAAAGTTTCCGTCACCAATACTGAAGCAAAACGCATACCGAATTCGAGCGATTGACGAAAATAAAATACTGCAATGCTTACCATTTGAAAAGAGGCATTTGTCACCAGAATATCCTGTTCAAAATAATATTAATTTTAGACACACCGGATACCACCCCTGTGTTTTCGTGACTCACGATATGTCGGCCTATTCTGCGCATAGATTTGAAAAGATGTAATGTTTATTAATCGGGCTATGGAAATGAAATATATTACTTTGGACTGTTTCTGTCAGGATTTCGGTCGAGCAATTAGGTTAGGTTTATAGCTGATTTTACAAACTTAAACGTAACAATGCCAATAAATGGTAAGAGATATTAAGCAAATTAAACTGATCGTGTAAAAAATATTAGTAAAGTTCAACATTTTATAAAAAAAATAAGCTATTATGTTGAAGAGAACCAACAATTAATAGGATGTAATGTGTTTACAACGTCTCGTTTGTAGAGCAAAAAACTGCTAAAGAATTTAGAAACAAACTATACACCGGGGAATTTCGTGAGAATTCCGTTCTAGCGGCAAGTTCACATTTTGGATGGCAGATGATTTTGTACGTGTGTGTAGGACAGCTTCTTGCAAAATTAGAAACTTGGCTTAAAATGCAGTATTGTTTTAAGGTATAAATTTCCATCTTTTATATCATGTATTTATTTAATGATTCTAAAAAATACATAGTATTCTGGGTTAAATGTTCAAGAAGGTCCTGTGTGGGGCTTCATGTCGACATTTAGAAATCACATTTTCATATGCATTTAGGGTAGAAATGTGGGATATTTTTGTACACTGTATGAATATCACACTTTCCTTAATTAAAGTACGGTCGTTCTTTCTTAATACAAATTGGATATTCGACCAAAAACAACACGTAATCCAATGTTTACAGGAATGTCGTACAGTTGCGCAGAATTACCCGACGCGCACAATCGGACGACATGGTGGTATATAAATAACATGGCATTTAGAGTGTTGGTATAAAGCAATTTGATATACCAATACTATTTGGTATATCAAATTGTGATCCGCCCATATATAAACATTCTAGCGACAGTCTGCAGTTGATTCTAGAACAATGATATATTTCCACACATTAATCATTAGTGATGTATGAAAATAACGATAAAAAGTATTAATAATCCTCGTTTTCTAAATGAATTTAATATGGTACACATTTTCATCACAATCCTTTCTGCTTTCTGTTCCCCCCTCCCCGCTCATGCATAACGGACAAACTATGCAGAAATGTGGACTGGGAGAGAAAAGGAATTTGGGTTGGATTAAACCTTGAAATAGAAATTACATCAACTAACCTACAAGAATATGGTTCGTCGTAACGATACGTGTGCACTTTCCTTGGGATTTATCTACAGTGTTTATCAATGATACAAAGTTGCAAACCATGTCAATATTATACAGTAAATTCCTCAGTTACGTGGTACACATACTGTGACGTATATAATGTTTTGTTGTTGTTCCTTAAACATACTATAATGTTCTAAAATCGATTATTATTAATTAAATAAGAAAATGTCCAAAGCTCTCAAGCTCTCTCTCTCTCTCTCTCTCTCTCTGGACCATCGTAGCAAGATACGGGCTAAAATCTATGAAATGACGAACGTAGAGGATTTTCGTTTGTGTCATCCCACGATATCTCTGGACTT
The DNA here is from genome assembly GCA_016617855.1 of Megalonaias nervosa. NCBI lineage: Eukaryota > Metazoa > Mollusca > Bivalvia > Unionida > Unionidae > Megalonaias > Megalonaias nervosa. The sequence goes on along the minus strand of JAECUM010015999.1, from coordinate 48,300 downwards.
ATAAGTGATGAGTTTATGGTCGGTGGTACTGTTACTAAAGTAGAATAATGACTTAGATCAACTGTAAATATATTGAAAATATTTTAATTACCTCTTGCTGGTTCGTCCTTTCGCTTCGTTTCTATCCCACATTAATTTCCATGCGCCGGTAGTGAATGGAAGCGTTCATGTGAATGGCGTAGCTAACCATGTGTTTGTAGTGCTCAACTTTTATCATTAAAACCATCTTTCATATTTAAATCATAAGTATGTATTATATTGATTTAATCAACGTGAAGAAAAATAGAAACAAAAAAAGACAACAATCAACTTATCAATATGCAAAGGTGATTGTGAATAGCCACAAAAGGCATAGAACTACATTTTGTAGCGGACACACTCGGGGGTGTGAGGAGTTCATTCACTCGGTCAATACACAGCTGCCACGTATACACCATCAATAATGTCCAAAGAAATCTACTTTTAAAAAAAATGGGGAAAAGGGGAAGACCTCCCTCATCGTTTAGCCAATAAGTGGGATGTTTTGTCAGTACTGATTAAATCCAGTACTCTGACATGAAAACATATAATTAAAAAAACACCGAAAGAAATCGTCAGTGCCGTGTATACATGAAGATACATGAACTGTCATCTCAGAAGAGAAAAGTTTAAAAAGTGATATAAAGATTTGCGTGACCATTCATTATTTCCATTATATTTAGAACATTTAGTGACTTGTTTATCCCGTGAGTACTCTAGAAACGATGATAAAATAGCAAGAGGGTCTTGTGAGCATTATGACTAAACCGTGAAACGTTCGATACGTCTTGATGGATGGACTGAATTGTAAGGAATGACCTAGAACGAATTGAAGGAATCCAAGGATATCGTCACCCATTTGCTCCATCAATGATAAGCACTGGGAAGTCCGTTTGCAAATTTAAAATAATAATAATAATAATAATAATAATAATAATAATAATAATTCATGTGCGTGAAGAATCCCATTTTTTTATTCATACTAGTTAAAGCCGCCGGGTTTGAGTGACATTAGGATTCGGATCCACGAAGTTTCATTTTCTTTCTCTCTTTTTTGATTCAGTGTATGGTTTTGGTCTATTCCATGCAGTATACGTAAAAAAGAGAAACCAACTGACAACGACAAGTGCAAAACTAGTTGGGCCTATTGGTGCGAAAGGGGGTAGCTACTGCTGCTGCTGCTGTTGTTTTGTGGGGTTGTTTAAGTAGCCTAAACGCTTTCAAGACCTCAAAAAAATCTTTGTCAAAGGCAGTTGCAAGAAAGGAGACAAGCGACAAAAAAACCACCCCCAAAAAATGGATTTACAAAAATTAGATGTTTATGGATCTAATAGAATTTTTATTTCACAATTGTGGATATAGAGCCTTATTGATTTGAACTCCGATGATAAAATGGCAACCTATCTGATATCGAACTATAAAAGGAGAAGCAAGTTATCAGTTTTTACAATTATCTTAATCAGTTTCTGATACCCACGACCCTTTGCTGGATCCAGTGCACTTGAAAAAACAATGTATTAACCTGCCTCATCTATGGTCAGCTCATAAGAAGAAACTGAAGAACTTTCATAACATTTCCATTTGGTCCCATCACAACCACTACCACCACCATCCAGGACCGGATTACAGCTGGCAGCACAAGGGAAACGTGCCGCCCCAACTCCCACCCCATCCCCAAGTCATATGGAGCACCCTGGTTGGTGTGGATAAATAACATGTTTAAATAGACCATATGCCATATATTGGTTTGAACGTCTAAAACTTGTTCCAGTATAGCTGTAATAATGATACAAACGTAAAGGACAAGTTAAGGACTGCTTGCATGACACATTTGTAGATTTATAAGCCCCCTCCCCCAATCTTAAGTGCCCCGGCCCCCCCCCCCCGCCTTAATCCTGCCCTGCCACCACCACTTCACCTACCAACCCGAATAATCCGTGTACCTTAGGTCAAGAACCGGATATAACACTGGGCCAGCAGTTACCCAGTTTATCTCCATCTCAGGAATTTTTTTCCTGGTAAGTGTGTGTAAGGTTATAGTTATGACTCAGTGGCTGGTTTTGATTCAGCAACTTAGTGCCTTGGCGTATTTATGGACCACAGGGTCAAGGTCAGTTGCATGTATACTTAGTAACATTGTGCCTGGGTACTGATGGTCCTCAAGGTGAATGTCAGTTGTATGTATACTTAGTAATATTGTGTCTGGGCGTACTAATGGATCTCAAAGTTAATGTCAGTTGTATGTATGTTCGGTAAAATAATATATTGTTTATAGGATGTGGATCGCTATAATTTCTAAGTTATGACAGGAAATATGACCCAGTGGCTATCTCCCTGATGATTATAGATTGATCACAGAGTCGATACCAGTACGTGCATAAACTGGTCTTTTCAGACTCAGAAAGTATATATATATATATATATATATATATATATATATATATATATATATATATATATATATATGGGATCTTAAAGGTGTCCATGTTATGACCAAGGGATTAATCTCTGTGAGGTAAAAATGAACTCGTGTTTACCTGATTTTTTATATTTTCTTTTCCAGGGATCCAAATTAAACCCCCACTCCCAATCTGTCCATTGCTGCTAACTGAGTTAGTAATCACAAAAACACACACCTATTCTCCTACAAGTTGTTTCTTTGGAGTGTGTGACATTTTTCTAATAATTTCCGGTATATTAGTCACTAACATGTAAGCCCCACCCTCGAGCAATATTTCAAATTTAAAAATCGTTATGAAATCAACAGAACATACCTGAAATTCTATAAAACTGATATAGAATTACAGATGCAAGGATCCCCCGCAGACTCAAGATCTACTTCCATGCGATGGATCAAAGTTTTGCCCCCCCCCCCTAAAAATTCTGCGGGCACCCCTAAACCGTTGTTAACATCTGCAGATCGCTCTCAATAATACCTCAATGGTTTAAATATCTATTTTAAACAGTGTAGGAGGAGATACGCGACAAATGAAATGACTACACGTTATCTGTAGTATTAGGAAGACGCAGAAGTATCCTCACCCTAACCCACCACAAGTTTCACCACCAGAAGGATCTATTTCTATGTATATACCGCCCCAAATCAAATCTTCCGGTTTCCGGTTCTATCTTGAAGGATGCACTAAGAGTTGCGTGAAATTGGAAAAATACGCGGATAAGTTGAAACAGGCCGTATTACATAATCTTGCCTGTTTCTAAAAAAAATCCCGAAGAGAATAAGTAATACTTTTATGCTACTCTGCAACTCCTCTCCATTAGATCAGAACTAATTTGTTATTGTTCTTTTTCTTATTTCTAAACATTAAGATTATTCCGGGGTTTTTTAATATCCTTCATTTTCCAAAAAATTTTTCATATAAAATTTTTCGTTTCTTCTTTTCTTTTTTATGACAAGGGACCGAACACGGGTTCCTATACGTGCGGTTTGATGGCCGCTCATCCATGTGTTATGAATTCCTCCTTGTTCTCATGGTCCCTTCCAGGTTAAGGGGGAAACTATCCCACCACTGTGCCGTCGAGAATACATAGCATTAAGTTTTCAGAACTTCTAAAAACGATAATTGCGTGCTCACGGAATGAACTTCCATGTGACTCACTTAAGTGCGTTAAATTATTTTCTTTTCGTATTTATAGATATAAGAACTGTTGAATTGGACACTAGTTTGTTTGTTTGGTTTGATTTTGTAGGTTTAATTCCATTTTTCGACACATCATAGACTATACATGGCAGCCAGTATATTTGGACCCAGAATACAATTAATTTTACTATATATTCTCTACATTTGCTTCTCAGTATTGAACTTTCCACTGTGTCACAATCAATACAAATCATATGTTAATCTAACATACCTTCAAAGATGACTTCACGGTGAAGTTCTTGTCATAGGTTCACCGGCATTTTATTTGAGAGGCTGGACTGTAAACAAACCAACGTGCAATGGAATACAGATTTCACTTCCGGATCATCACCAAGACCTTATTACTCACTGTACACTGTCGCCGAAACACAAACAGACAACCACACCATAAGCTCATATTCTTTAGAAAAAACAATTATCTTTAAATCCATACTGAGAATGCCTAAATCTAACTTGTATCACCACGAAAAAATGCCCTAAAATAGACTGGGACTTCATTCGTGGGTACTGAAGCGGAACTATTAAGTGTCGTCTGATTCCATTTAGTGGAGGAAGAACCCGGGAATGCCTGGGAGAACCATCGATCCACGGGAAGCTAGTAGCAAGCTACCTCACATACCCACTTTAGACGATCCGAAACTCCAACTCACGCGGACAGAGGTGAGTTGTCAGTGATCTGTAAAGACGAGCGCCTTCGACCACTCGGAACATCCCGGGCCCCTAGTGCGAAGCATAATGAGAGGCCGGGGTACCAGGCTACACAGGCCCCATGGACCATAGTACTGATATAAAATATGAACTATTTGAAGGGTGATTTAATAATTATTCTTTTTTCTGTGTATTTAATTATTTGAAAAGAACAGTGTGTGTGTGTGTGTGTGTGTGTGTGTGTGTGTGCGCGCGCGCGCGTGTGTGTGGTTTGGAGTTTTAACGTAGCTTGAACAATTTTCCACCCATATCGCTACGATGTTTGCAGTGTGGTAGTCTGCAGTGTGGTAGTTAATATTGCCTGAAACAAGGCCGACCAGCCCCAACATTAACCTCGTAAAGCTGAGTGCCAAGCGAGGCAGCTGCTAGTACCATTTTTGTAAGTCTTTGGTATGACTCGGCCGGGGTTCGAACCAGAACAGAATGTACAGATACATACGTGAGGAGGCAAACCTGCCATACTGCATAGGACACGCAACGCAATTCTTTTTGGTTAATAAGTATAACACACACACACACACACACACACACACACACGCCTTTTAATGAAGAAAAATATCTACATAAAATGAAAGACCAATATATGTTTTAATTCTTTTAGTCTTAGGATGCAATTTAATCATTAATTAATTTTACCAAATCTGCTTTTTTGTGATCGTTAAAGTGTAGTAACATGTATAAATGTCGACACTGCATTTAAGATTCGTTTGAATTTGCTGACATCATGACTTTAATTTGTATGTATTCGGCTGTAAGCAAGAATGCCGTAGTGAATAATTTCTTCTCAAGTCCCAGTAAAGTGGACAAACAATGAAAACTTTTATTAATTATCACATCTCCTACAAGTGACCGCTCCGGTGGCCTAGTGGTTAGAGCGTCCGCCTCGGATGCGGATTCGAATCCCGGCCGAGTCATACCAGAGACTTTTAAAAATGATATTACATCTGCCTCGCTAGGCGCTCAGCATATAGAGGTTAGTGTTAGGACTGGTCGGCCTGGTGTCAGGATAATGTGACTGGGTGGGACATGTTACTACATGTCTGCGGCTGATGTCCCAGTGCTGGACATCACTATGATTGAAAAATTGTTTAAGCTACGTTAAAAATCCAACACACACACACACACACACACACACACACACACACACACACACACACACACAAGTAGCTCTTTCCTTGTTACTCTGTCGTAACGACCCGTTTCTATATTTAAGTTAGGCGGGTACGGCTGTAAAATCTGATTGGTACAATTTTAAAAACAAGCTTCATTTACCTCACGCGAGTCCATTTCAAATGACACATTCTTCATTCAAGGAATAACACTCAAGCTTGTTTGACGATCTCATCGATGACACGCATTTTTGCTTATACTGAGAAATCCACCCACCCACCCCCCTTCTCCTATTTCATTGACTGTTATCACAATATCCGATTTATCGTTCCCTACATACGAAAATCCTATATCATCTTACAGAGAATTAACTTCGAACGCCTAAAAGAAATTTTACATTATACGAGTTACATTATCAGCAACGATTTTTAAAGTATAAGCTCTAACAATAAAACTCTCTATTTACCAATATTCGAGTTTTAAAAGAATATATTGAAAAGTATATTTGTCTAATTTCCCACGTTTTTTTTAAACACTCTTTATATACATAAAAGCAAACAACAGATAAAGCTTTTAATCAGGTACGCTATCGGGGACATCGAAACGAAATAGCATGCATACAGTTAAGTCTTCAACCTTGAAGTCATGTGACCCTAGTACACTTAATCATTCGACTAGTTTTACACTATTACGCTTCCTTGTTGATAGAGGCCGGGAAGTTAATGGATAGAACTACTTACATGTGCTACTTATATTTGTTGTCGTGGATACTTTACAGCATTCTCGGAATCGAATAAGGAATTAGGTAAAATCATTATCACAGGAAACAACAAAACAACATGCTGTGAACCGAACTGTCGTCTGCAAATCCTTTACTCAGGTAAGTAGGAAAGTCTGAATGCTGGATTTAGTTTGCTCGTACTTTTTGCATTAACTAACTGCATGTCTCTATCTACCCTAGTGTCGCTGTCAGTAAAGTAATCTCGGTGACCCCAAAAATCTATCACACACACACACACACACGCGGGCGCGCGCACGCTCGAGCGTTGACTTAACTAACGGCATCCTATTTGCATATAGACCTACCGTATTTGCACACAAATGGACGTATGTAGGAAGTTTATGTCATTGGTTTAATTGCCTGGAGAGAGAGAGAGAGAGAGAGAGAGAGAGAGAGAGAGACTCAGGTACCAGACGCACATTTAATTCTAAAATGGGTCACAGTCATGAAAATATTGTTTCCAGAGTGTAAATAGACTGCCAGTTTAAAACTGCTGATACATGGCCTATTCGATAAATAAAACGCCACAGAAAAGGTCAGTAACTGGAGATAATGCAATTTCACACAAAGCACTCGATTTCATAATGATATTTGCATTTACAAATGAAACTTTTAAGTAATCACCTTGTCATGTTATGTTGGTGAGATTATTTAAACGAGCAATTCACAGCTTTGTGCTTTAGACATGTGAGAATTTATGAGCCAGAGAATGCCATTAGACGTTATTACTAGTGGCGTACTAAGGGTAAATGGCACCAGGGGTGACGACGAATGCTCAAAAAGGGCCAGAATACGAGGCCCGAAGGACCGCAGCCGGTGGATGGTTCTTTGAGCTATTTGGTGGTTTTTCAGCTGTTTTAGTGACTCAAGACCTCTGGCGCCCGTGGCAAACGCCCCGTCCGCCTCCCCCTCCCCCTTTAATACATTACAACTTATTATCCCTCATTCTGACTAAAATCGAGAGCTCCGACACAACGGAGATCCAGCCAACACTTATACGTGGTTATATGCTGTTGACCTTTTGAGTCGTCAATCAAATTACAACTTTCATATCTATGACAGTGAGAAACTTCATTCAAAACATCGTTTCTAATGATAACTCTCCCTAACACCAAATAGAACGCACATTCAAAAATATAAATGGCTGAATAATTTTTAATGTTGGAGGAACATAAACCCTTATTGGTGCCTGACGGATCTACTTATTATAAGTGAATCTCGCTTTTAATCAATTTGATTACAACATGACCCCTATTATATTTAGCCCAATCACCTATTCTCTTGACATTATGTGCATTATAAGTGGATCGTGCGAAAGTTGGTTTGAGACACTATGCAGTCTGTTTAAGGTCAGATCTCCACTGACCTCCTTCACTTAGGACAGTGGAGATCTGATTTTAATCAAACTGAGACCATGAGTTCTTCGTTCCAGTGTGAGCTAGCGATATATGTCTCACGGAGCCCGTTCTACAACAGAACTATCTGTCCATGTAATAGGCGTCATGTTAATAACCCAATACTTCCGGGGCATTGAACACCATTCAGCGAGGAGAGAATACAGAATTTTGAAATATAGTAACCAAAAACTACGCGCAAGCTTTGAAGACTAAAATAAATCATCTTTACATAAAATCGGGTGTAATAAATATTAAAGAGAGGCAAGGAACGAAAGTGACAAATGTAGACAATCATAATCGACTGCAGTTCGAGTCGAAAAGTTGTTGCTAGTCTATAAGACCATCCAAAATGGCAATATATTGAAGTTTCTTCTTTGTCTCAAATTTCGCTTTGATTATGATTTCAACCAATAAGATCGGGAGATCCCATTCAACGCTGATCTAGATCTATCACTTTTTTGTGATGCGGCTGGAATTGATGCCAATAAGTTATGCCTTTGCACTTTCAGTGTGTCGTATTGAGTAAAATGCAACAAAAAATCGCTCAGTGCCAAGTATCCTGCGAAAATATATTATAGAGAAGGGGAGAAAAAATTCACATCGGTAATAAGTATCTTTCAGGAATGATTCTTCCAAAAAAATAATCAAGATGGCGACTTTCAGTCCTTGTCTTTATTGTACAGAGGGTACAATTCAGGTGAAAGTAAGTACCACGTAAGGTCAAGCGTATGTGTACATAACAACAATTAATGCATATCAAATAGAAGATAAAGTCCTTTTAAAAAATATCAACATCAAAACATATTTATTATATCCCTGTATGACTCAAAATGGAAAGTAATTTTGCAAATAATGGATAGTTTGACAAGATTACAAATAACGTGGATGAATACAAATCAAGAAAAAGAACATATCTTGAAAAATATATTTGGATTTTTTTTCGAACTGTAAATGTTAATTGTTTGGTAAGTGTTATCGCAATCTTTAGAGTTCGTAAATTTATTTTGTTTTGTATCGTTAGTATCTCTAATCTACATACTGAAAATGTAAATATTTCTAGCGTCCGCAAATAAAATAACTTACCAAGTTAATGAAATTCATCATCTAAAATCCAGGCTACATAAGAAACGTTTTTAATTAGCTTTCTCATTGTTAAAATAATGGCCTTGTTCAATATTTAGTCTGTGATTCATGCATCTGAATCTACACGGGTGCACACTAAGTGATTTGCGTAATAATCAAAAATATATATCGGATGCCAAATATCTCGAAAATCACTGGTTGTGGAATGGGTTTTTATTGAATAAGTGCTTGGATAGTCGCTTTGTATCGACAAAGCTGCAGTCTTGAAAATACAAGTGACCTGGGACGACCATGACCTTTCCGACCAGACGAAAAATCACAACTTAAGTGACACACTGGTAATGGACACAGATGAACTATTTACCAGACTTTGATGTATTGGTATCCTAAGTACGTTTATATATATATATCATCAGCAGTCCGTTAACATGTGCATGTGTGTGAGTGTGTGTGTCTATCTATCGATATATATATATATATATATATATATATATATATATATATATATATAAGTAGTTCTTTGCACATGACTAGAAAATATGAAGCAATAAATATATAAATATGTATTTCTCAGAAATGCGCTTGACAATTTTTAGACAGTTCTAATAAATCTTCGTAACGTGATACGACAAATGTTTACCTAGACAATTTCTCTTAGCTAATTCTTCCCGAATTTGGTTTGGTAACCTAAATAAGCGTAGATGTTTCACTATGGAAATGTTAAAATAACTTCATGCGAAAGTCTTCATTTCATGAATGCAAAACGATTAACTCCAAACATACGTTCATATTTATCGTACGCACCTACACACACACACACACAGTATGGAACTATGACTGAATATCACACTGTCTACACATCTATTTCTGAATTATTTTAAGTTTTCAAATACTATTCTCTCTCTCTCTCTCTCGTAACTTCTCCCCAAATTTAGTTTGGTAATCATTATGTGTTAATGTCTCACTGCTGAAACTTTAAAATGCTTCAAAGCAGAACAGTTAACTGAATGGTCATCATACTTCCGTGTTGATACATTCGAACATACATACATACATACATACATACATGAGTATTCTACAAGTGAAACAAAATTTTCGTTTTAACATATTTTCGACCTCATTCTAAACTGAAACAGTAACATGATAGTTTGCAAGAGCCATGACTGATTCAGATTTCATAGCAGATCTGCCCATTTCAGGGATTAGGTGGACATACCCTGGTAGCATATTTGTAGTTTGTTTGCAAGTGGGTGGTAAACTGGGGTGAATGACATAGGAATGGAGAGATCAGCTAATTTCCATAAGAATAACGGTGTGAGTCATGCATTTCGAAATCAGTGTCAATCTGTACAAATTGTTATGATTTCATTCAATGGATTGTTTCGCAGCACTTCAGGAAGTGTCACAACATACTGGGTGTATATAGTTATGGGTCATGTTTCATATAATGTAACTTGCATACGTTCCTTTCAATATTTTGTATTAAATTCAAAGATGAATGCGATGAACGGTGTCAATATGAAGACAATGATTTTGCGGTTATCTAACAAGCGGAAAAGGTTTGTACTAGTGGGTTGTTATTTGTCAGCTAGTGCGCCAGCACATAGGGGCAAGGGGGAGGGGTGGTGGCACTTGCCGCCTACTCCTCCCCCCCATTTCACCTCTAAGCATGTTTGGCCTACATCCATAACCCACCCACCCACCCAAAAAATATATATATACAATTCTGCCCGTTTTCTTTCACACAGAGAGAGAGACTCGTGACTCTTCTTCAACACAGCACAATGAATTTCATCGTGTACCATGAGAGAGAGAGAGAGAGAGAGAGAGAGAGAGAGAGAGAGAGAGAGAGAGAAGAGGAGGAGGCCGTTGACTGGTCTTCAACACAAGCACCATGAAATTAATTCTTGAGACAAAAAAAACTGACGGACCTTACACTTTTTCTACTTTGGCAAATTATGAACAATTCACCTTTTCTTCGCTGTGTACAACTGTGTGGAGTTTCCAACAGTGTGTACTGTAAACTCGTCAAATTATGGCAAAGCCCTGCGAATGGGACCCTGACGTCAGATCTAAAGACAACAAAAAAATGTTTTTGCTGATGTGACCTCCGCATATCTCATTAGGCAACATTAGGCAACATTAGAGGGTCAGATATGCGCTGATTGATGGAATGATAATTAAGCTGGGTTTGGAAACTCAATGTGCATAGAGACGACCTATCAGTGTACAGTATCGTGTGCCTAAATCTGAAAATATTAAATGTCTCAAAGTAAATGGCGGTATTTACCAGCAATAATTTTAAAGATATTGTTCTTATTTTGGCGATGAAAAAATCACATCATGACATATACATGGCAAATATTATATATACAACTGCAAACTGGAGCAAATGTCAAAACATGTGGATAGCTCGTTGTTAATTGCGATGAAATAAAGTTTAGATGATGGCAACGAAAATAGTAATGTTTTCTAAACTGCGCTTCTTAAACATACTATATGACATGTGTGCCCTTGAAAAAGGACTGACTATATAGTTTTTGGAGGTGATAAGTTCCGGTCTAGGTCATTATGACCTACAAAATGAAAATTAGTTCTGTGCGACTACTCCACAAATCTTAGCAAACTTTCATCATTGGTTTTGCATTCGGATCAAGAAAGTTAAATATAGATATAGGAGCGAAGAAGGGGTAAATCAGCAGCCGTACACCTGTACAAGGAATATGGTTTATGCATGATACGGACAGTTTCTACATATAGTACAATGAAACTCTCGACAATCATACAAAGTAAAGCTGACAGTTCACTTGTTTAGCTCGAGCTGTACATAAGCTAAATTGATGTGTATCAGGTATATGTGCACGTTGATAACTGGAAAAAAACCCAATATCTGTTTTGTTTTCCTCCAAACAAAACAAATACATAAACAAAGGGTACTTGTAATGCCCTTATTTTGACACCAACGTTAAATGGCGGTAAGCCTGATTTTCTTCTAATACCAGGGTCAGAGTTACGATTAGTCCGATAAATCACCCACCCACACACACACACACACACACACAATAATAATAATAATAATAATAATAATCTTACTCCTGCATGACCCATAGTTTCCCCATCCCACCCATCCCCTTCACGGATGAATCCTGCACCCTCAAAGCGCCAAGTCAACTGTATAACGGCCAAAGTTTCAAGAATATCTCGTACAGATGGCAACTCATATCGAGACTACTGCACATTCTGACTTGTGTAATCGTACTAGACTTAATATGGTTCCTTTTTACTTAACACATTAGCAAACTGTCATGTTTTAATTAACGCAGCAGAAAACTCGTTTTTAACTAACACATCAGTAAACTGTTACGTTTTGTATAAATCGTTTTTCTAATTTTGACTGTTAAAAAGTTGATATACTGTTATCCTTTCCCACCTATGCAAACAAGCAATTGCAAAGGTAATATAATCGAGACAGGGGTGCTGCAGGGTAGTACAATCTTGCATTTTGTATCACAAGTGTAAAGAACTATGCTAGCTAAAATATTTTTAATAAGGATCAAGGTAGGACTGACGACTTCCGCCTCCCCACCCCCTTGGAAACCACGCTTATATCAGGTCATATGTTCCTAATGTAGACGCCCTGAAATCTTCATGTGTTGCTGTGTGCAGTGGCGTCCCTAGGGTTAGTGTCACGCAGTGCGGTAACTCACGGTATCACCCCTATGGACCTCCTTCCTGCACAAAAATTCAAATATTTTATAGACAGCCATTTTGGTGTCATCCCCTCTAATGGTGTCACCCAGTGCGGTCCGCCCCCCCCCCCCCCCCCCCAGTGACGCCACTGGCTGTGTTATAGTACGACCTAATCCTAGAATGTAAAATGTCAACCCTGACATGTATAAAGGAAGTCAACATCATGCGACACCATTAAACTATGTTGCCATTGCGTCGCCAAGGGGACCGGTGGCTACAGTTTCAAGAATATTTCGTACAGCTGGTAACCCATATCGTCACTGCTGCACGACTTAGAGTCTGATTGCTGAAATTGTACTGTGCTTCCTCTGTTGACTCTTTACTTAACGAAGAAAATTCAAGCACAATCAAATGGCTGCGTTTTTCGAGATCTAGTGACCGCCTTATCAGTTGCTTGAAGAGCGATGGAAGCCGAGTAATGCCAAATTCAGCGGAACACAAGATAAAAAGAATTTCGTTAACGAAACGATTATGTATAATCACATTCGGTCAAACTTTATTAGAAATATTCGTTTTATGAAAGAAAAGCTGTATTAAAATCTAAATATGGGCTGCCAGCTATGTGATATATTCTTGAAACGTTGGCCTCCAGTTCCCCAGGCGGTTGAAACAGAACTACACGGCATCGAATATTAGGGCAGGAAGACGTGCGGCCACGTATAACAGGATTTTAGTCTAACATCGATGTACGTCAGCCGATAAGCCCAGACCAGTGATGAAATCAAGAACTGTATCAATCAAGAAACTGACATAAAAAGGTTATAGTAGGTTTCACATTACGGGCATTGTTCAAGAGTATATAATTATAAGGAGTCTGGTACCTAATTGTTACTATGGGAGCTATTTTATAAACTATCTTCCGATTCTCTCTAATGATTGTAAAGCCATTGCGAAAAAACAATGACTCCCATAAATGGTACACATTGTTTTTCAACAGTTCATTGTGTTGTTGAAACACTTGTTGACTTTTGAATGAAAATATTTTGTTACCATTATTTTGATTCGGATGATAAAGATAGGTACAGAGAGAAAATGTATGACAAACACTACAGATCTCCGTTAAATGGAAAAATCTACTTCACAAAATGCTAAAAATAATTTTTCTCATAACTGACACGAGTTTATCTATCTGGTAAAAATCTAAAATTAGGCACGCATAAAATCTAATTGTGGGAAATGATTCTTTCGAATCGCTCGCGCGCACGCGCGCGCGTATGTGTGTGTGACGTCTACGTTTGGTAGATATAAGGAAACATTTTACTCTTGAAGTGAAAAAATTGTATACAGTGTTCCACCTGACGGGTGAAATATTTCCTTATAGCTAATATAAAAAAGCTGACTTTTTTCATTGTATCGTTTTAAGGCATTTATTTTCTCACTCTGTGCCAAATGCGATTAACGGCTGCAATAGTACTTCGATAAATGAAGGTTCAGAATAATTTACATAATTTTGGGACAGCGACTTTTTACAAATTTAACTTGCATTTGTAATGCTTCAAATTATGTGCTTTGTCAAATTTATTGACTCATTTCGAATGAGATGAAGAGATTTTTATTTTTGTAAACACCTTTCTTGCTTAAATTGATACAGTGAGCATTGCTGGAGTGTGGGTACTGTAGAAACATGTATGAACGGTTATATTCGACAGACTTAAGGGTGTAACATCATTAAAGAACAGAATTTAATGATCGCGTTTTCACTTTAGGAATCGATTATTTAACTTTTATTTGGGTTTTTAGGGGTGAGGGTGGTGATGGGAGGAGTAGCTTCAACACAATATATTCTTGCACTGATTTGTGAGCAAAGAAAATAACTAATTATATCCACTATATTTGTCGACAAAAAATATATCATTTTAAGGTATTAGTAGAAAAATTTAGATATCCTGGTTCGAAATTTCCACCCTCTCTGAAACTTAATGGTCGGTCCCTCAGAGATTACGTCAATTAAAGTTGTTAATATAGTATCCAAGTTTCGGTCGACAAGTTAGTATACCCTTTATCCCATGCACTCCTTTATGATTATTTGATCAGTCTTTAATTTCTTTCAGTGATAACGTGCTTAATTATTGACTATGCAAACTGTTTGAGTTGTTCTGTGAACGGACATAATAAACTGTGTGTACACGGGTAAACTGTGTGTAGACAGGTAATTTTGCTCAGCAACCTTGGCACCTCTCTCTCTTTCTCTCTCCCATAAAAGTATTAACAACAGGAGGAAGGGAAGAAACAAACTCCACTGTAGTGGGTGCAAGTGCTCCTGTGTGTTGTTTATAATCAATCTCCGCTTACAACAGTTCTTACACTGAGCTTTAAAACTTAAAGAAATTGTGTGTATATCTTATAAGCCAGAAGCACATCGATTTATGATTTAAAAAATCAAAGGTCACTGGCACTTACTGAAAGAAGAAAACTGGTTTTCACACATTAAACATAGTTTTACATCTCGTACCATTACCAAACATTGTGGTTAGCTTGCACTTGGGGAAAGGAATGAGCATTTAGTTGGAATAGGGTGAATGAGGGAAAAAAAAGGGTTTAACGGTCAAAGGTCAAGGTCAATATGACTCAAAGTAAAAACAACATACTTTATGCAAAGCATTTTTTTTAGTCCTCGACTATGTACCTTCCCGAACGGCCTGCTGATTTTTGGATCAAAGGTCTAGTTCATTGTTCTTTAAGAAAAATGAGATTTTGCAGGATAACTTTTGTTCATGAGTTAGTTCCTTGACCAAACTTTGTGGATGACTATAGATCCTGGGATCTACTTGGCGAATCTAATAATAATGATATCTAAACATTAACCTTGGTTCAAAACTGCATACCTTGGCCAAATGTCAAGGTCATTGAGACCCATGGGTCAATAATCTCTAGAGTCCACCGTGCCATACGAGTGCCTACATTGAGGAATACTAAACAGAGACGTACATATGATGTGCCGTTCACATTACTCTTGTTTTTAAAATGCCTATTTTGACATGGATATAGATGACATTGGGCAATTATATGTTGTCGGACATGGATATAGACGACTTTGGGCATAGACATGTTGTCTGGGGGGTCCCGAGTGGCCGAGTGGTCTAAAGCGCTCTCCGTTACGGATCACTGCCATCTCACCTCTGTCTGCTTGGGTTCGAGTCTAGGATTCGGCGAATGTGGATATGTGAGAAAGCTTGCCAGTAGCTTCTCGTGGGTCGGTGGTTCTTTCCGGAGATTTCCTGGTTTCTTCCTCCACCATTAATACTGGCCGCCATGTATGGCCTATCGTGTGCTGAAAAATGGCGTTAAGCCCCACAACAACAACAACAACAACAACATGTTGTCTGATATGGATATCGACAACAGATATCTAACAGAGATGTTTAAAAGATGGTTGGTGAAAGCTATCCCTTGCCAAAAAGAAGAGAGTAACACGAACTTGCACCGGTCGATAAGAACGATGGCATGCCGTCACTTTACCCGTCAGTTCGTTCACAAGATGCAAAAGGAACTATCAAAATCAGAATAGAAACCCCATATACACTATGAAAGTAGGAGTATAGATATGTAATAAGTATACTATTTTCAGTTGTGTGCATAGTATTTGATGTTTATAATGCATTTTATTTATGGATTTTTATTATTCATTTTTCTATTACATTTTGAGATGTATTAGTAAGAGAAAAATTTATATCACCATTAGTGACGATAAAATGGCACGTGCATTTTAAAATATATAATTTTAAGTAGAATTAGTTTGCTCGCATGTCTTCGTAATTGTATGCTTTGTAAAATTTATTTATTTGCATTGTCTCGAATTCGAATAAAATTACTATTACTTATAACCAATTATGCCTGAAACATCAGATCCCGATATCGCTCGTCACATGGCTGGATATTTACAGCTGAGATGAATGTCTTCGTAAGTTATCAGGAATGATTTTATATATATATATATATATATATATATATATATATATATATATATATATATATATATATATATATATATATTAAAGATCCACCATCGCCTATATTTTACTAATAGAATTGTAACATAAATTAGAGACAAAGGTGCCAGTGTGCTCGTAATGCAAAGGGGTTCACAAGGTTTCATGTGGGTTGTTTTTTTAACCAATGACATTTACAGTTTTGGGTCTATGCAGTTTGATAGGAATAATCAGTATATATAAATAAATATAGACCCAGATCTGCGGAGGGTTTGTGCGACGCCATATCTGAGTATATGTTTTTTGTAATTAGATTTCATTGTCACGCGAGTAGATACAGTGATTAATTACTTGCCAGTCACTCTCATTCAGACTGTAATTATTTTATGTTACACATTGTAATTGAAAATGCAAAATATAGTTACAGGACTAATAACTTTAAGACTTTTTCATTCACCTTAAAACTATGCACAGTTTAATAATACTAACAAAAAGTTAAGACGAAGCAAAGAAAAAGAAGAAGTTTAATTTTTATTCGTGTAAGAAATAAAATTAGTGCATACAAATTCAAAAAGAGACATATAAACAATACACACATGACCTCTGTAAATTGTGACAGTCAGTGCCTTTTACTTGTAATTTATATGAATCATGGTACTGCAACTTCCTTCCATGACTTGATAAAATAGAGTTTAATTGAAGAGAAGAGCAGCAAACAAAGGAAGATAAATTTAGAAATGTCAACGAATTGAACTTGTTTACATCAGACTTTGACCCCGCCAACCCCAACCCCCTTTTTTTCCTTGAGAAGGAGTCTCAAAACGGCACAACCTATTTGCATATTGTTACGATATTTTATAAATATCATTGTTGCGAATTCACTAAAAAAGCAATTAAGAATTACACGGGGGTCCTATGGAAGAAGTACATGTCTTATATTTCAAATAGGTTCTCATTCCTACCATTGTACGCCTCCCGAATTATATTTAGTTGTAACGGTGGCAGGAATTAATACTGGATTCAAACATCCTTCATGATCTCCTTCTGCAAGGCTTCTTATTTTCTGCCAGGTTTTTGTTGTGGAGAGGAACATCAGACTGGTATTACAAATACGATGACCATAATTGCCCCGTCCAAGATTTCAGCTGAATTTATCCCCAACTTAAATATAGTTAGTTTTCACATCAAAAGAAAGCTTATTCCAATGTTAATTCCTCTCACTATATTTTAAATCAGATTTCAGCACAGACCCCACGTGCTTGTCATGAGTGAAATAACTTTTCGAACAGCAGAGTTACGTGCTTATTATCATCAGTGAAGTAACTTTTCAAACAGCAGAGTTGTCTGCCCTTAATTATGCATTTCACTAACACAAGAGATAAAGCTATTCTCTGTAATAAAATGGACGACAATACTGTTAAGTCTGCGTGCATTGCGACACCTCACTTCAATATACAAGCTAGACTGTACCCTGTAAATAAATGGATGCAGTTTATTTAATAACACTGTATCAAGTTATTGTCTTCCACCAAGCCGCAAAATATATCTTTTGTCATTTCACCAAAATATTTGGGATGCATTTTGGTGGGTGCTGATGGTTTCTAAATATCTGATCTAGAAGACCCTAGAAAAGACAAATCATTTCTAGCAGTAAGTCCAGGTAGCTCCCTATACTAGTTTCAAGTTGTTTGACAGTATTATACTCATTAATATTCATTAAGCCCCGAATGATGGTTTCACTAACTTTGCCTTCGGAAGTAATGGAACATTCAGATGCTGCTAGTTCATTAGGGCAAATCCACTGTTTGTACGTTTTCATTTAAGTGGCCTTGTTAGACAGGGTGTTCTTTCTTCTCTAGACCAGGATTCTCCTTTGCGTATATAGAACTCAAAAGAACATCAAAACTATTTAATATGCAGCAAGATTAGATAATCCATTCCGTAAACGACGTAAGGCGCTAGTTAGTCTTGACAGTTTAGATCCTGCATATTGTTCGTTGCAAATCATTTCTAAGCCCGTACTGAACCAGTCACGCTTCGTCCATTGACATTTTCACCTGTGAAATACAGATAATTATCACCTTGATCTGTCATGGAAATGGTCATATTCTTCAAATTTGTGCTATAAACGTTTATAATTACCATACGTTCAACGCCCGTATATAAGATGTGGTTGACAAATACTATCTTTATTAAATTATAACATGTACTTTATTTAAATTCTTATTCAAAATATCCATATAGTACAAGATTTCAGGTTAAACAGGTGTTGAACAGTCGGTATTCGCTTGAAGTGTCTGCGAAAACTCGTGATAACTAAATTTACGCTGCATTACTGATTCTGACTACTACATTATTTCCAATTGTTAATATCGTATTTCATACAAAATTCTTTGCACGCATCTTTGCCTTACTTTATTTCAAGTAGGCTGTGAAACTCAAAACAACAATTATCAAGACAGATAGTTAAACTACAACACTATCATGCACACTGATGCGAAAGTATATACAACAACATTATCGTGCACACTGATGCGAAAGTATATACAACAACACTATCATGCACACTGATGCGAAAGTATATACAACAACACTATCGTGCACACTAATGAAAACATTTAAGATCCTCACACACAAAACACAACTTCGGATGAAAGACGTTGTTCTAGACATGGTTTCTCTCCCATTATTATTTTGCATTGCATCTTTTGTTTTCCATGTCTGTTTACTTTTATTCTTCACTGTGTACTCGTCCTAATGAAAATATATGATGCGGATATGTGATGACACTGGTACTACTCAACAAAGTGTATTTATGTAGCGTGGGTTTGGAGGGAAGCGTCTTCGTGGAGTCAATTCGCTTGTTTCTTAATCAGAATTTATGACAATTACTTAAAATCTTTTAGAAGCATCCTTGTAGCCATCATGAGGTTCTATCGTCCCAATCTCAAATTTATACTGCTGCATCATGTTTTGATTTTGTTCGCGATTTATACATGCACTGCATCTACTGTACTTGAAGTGCGCAAGTCCTCAATGATTTCATGTAGGATGAAATTGCTCTAGCAAACAATTCTTATTTAAGTAATATCAGTTTCACATTTTTTCTTTTGCGCGTTATATTTACAATAGTTTTTACCACCCGGTTGCCGAACTTAGTCATAATAGACGGTGACATTCATCCTTATCCGGGACCATAAGACAGATAGGTCCTGATAAGACACATCAATCTGATCAGTTTCTTCTCGTAATCTACCTGACTTTTCACAACACCTCTCCATTATGCACTATAATGTTCAAAGTATTTAGTCGCAGCCGGAATTTTATGTTTTGGCCTTCACTTAAACTTCGCTTAATGCCTCCATTTCTTCTGATGACCTTTTCATCCAATTTTACCACATCCCAGGTGATACTCACAGTGGTGTAATAATATATGAAAGAAACTCTTCATTTTCAAAGGCGATAGGTTCTTGAACTAAAAGCTTTAGAGTGCTTATTGAACTTTCACTCAGACGGAGACAAATTCTGGACAGTTTATTATGTAGTCCTCGAAAAGCATATTCAATGTTAGAAGACTCAACACACGTTGCTGTTGATACGGGGATTTGAGACATAATTGTAATAGCATACTTTAACTTCAATATGCTTAAATTCACTCTCCGATCAAAAAATGAAATCAATATGTGATGAGCTTTCCGTTGACCAATGCAGTAATCACCGATTCATTCGCTGAAAACTCTTCAACTTTGATAGACTTGTTACCTGCATTGAATAATGAAAGTTTAATTCTCTGCGAGGTTGGAGATCCTTTCTTACGTCTGTATAATAGATATCATTGCCCCATCAATGGAATATTTAACTACAGAAAACCAAAACGTAATACGTTTTCGAGGCATTTATGGATATACTGCCAAGGCGACTCTAACGTCTTGATACATAAAACATCTATTTCCAAATGGAATTGCTTGAAATGTGACGATGTTGAGAAGTATGCCAAAGCTATCAGTGATCACGAAGTTTTGATATCTGGCCAATGTATTCCGAACAGAACTGTTCAAGTTGAACCATCAGAACCTCCATAGATCACAACGGCAAGCAAAAGGTCAGCACGCAAACGTAAGAGAACCTATCGAAAAGTTAAGGAATCTAACGTATCATTTCACTGAACTAAATTTCGTTCCCTGCGCAGAAAAACAATCTCTATGATTTGAGAGGCCAGACAGCTACATAATGAAAAATTAGTACAAAAGCTGAAATCAAGCTCTACATCATCCGAAGACTGGTGTAGGTCCTTAAGGTATTTATCAGCCCTCACTGTACACATTCTGTTTTATGCCTTCAACATAACGGTTCGATAATTACCGATGTAGTTGACAAGGCTGAATTATCCAACCATTCTTTTATAGAGCAAACGTTGATCTTTTAGATATATATTTAAATACATTTACATTCCAGGAATTTGGAAAGAAGCAGATGCTTGTCCAATTTTAAAGAAGGGCGACCCTTCCGCAGTATCTAATTACAGACCAATATCGCTTCTCAATACTGTTTGACAAACTTTTTGATAGACTGATTTTTAAACACGCATTTAATTATTTCCGTAAAAATAACATTCTTACACCTTTCCAATCTGGTTTTATTCTAGGTGATTCGACAGTTAATCAAATAACATACCCCTATGATGCGTTATGCAAAGCAATATATTCCGATAAGAAAATTAGAGTTGTGTTTTGCGACATAAGTAAAACTTTCGACCGAGTGTGTCATAAAGAACTTGTTCACAAATTGAAAGCTACGGTTATCACAGAAAGCCTTATAAAATGGTTCTCTAGCTCTCTCAAAAGCAGAAGACAATGAGTATGTTTTCAGAGTGGATGTGAATTGTAGCTAGTGTGCCTCAAGGATCTGTTTTAGGTCCCAAACGTTTCTAGATGTGTATAAATGATGTTGTATATGATATACGTTTCAGGATAAGTTAATTTGCAGCTGATACGAGTCTCTGCCTAATCGTAGATAATCCCGTCTTAACCGCTCATATCCTAAACTCTGACTTGGAAAAAAAAATTCTCAGTGGTCAAATAATTGGCTTGTGTCTTTCAACCGTTCGTAAACCGAATCCTTGACAATTTCTACTAAAATTAATCAACCCTTCCATCCACAACTGTATATACTTAACCAATGCACTCAGATGTTTTTTTTAAATCTGCTTTCAAATGACTGCTCATGGTAGAAACAAATAGACAATATAAAGGAAAAGGCGTGGTCAAGAATTAATATAATGCATAAACTCAAATTCCAACGTGACAGGAAATCTTTAGAAATTATATTAACGTCTTTCATATTCTTTGGGAATATAATAATGGTGTTTGGGACAACTGCACATTACACGAGAAAAGAGTACTCTAAAAAAATACAAAATGAAGCAGCCAGATTAGTGACTAGTGTGACTGGTGCAACACAATTAGTATCTATTGAAGCATTACACCGATAAATAGGATCGAAGAGTCTTGAATCCAGACGACAATGCAAAGTTAAACTCATTGTATAAAATAACTGGTTAAAGCCCGCCCCTCCCCAACATCTCACCTCTCTGATTCCACCAGCAGTTATTGAGATTACTTGTTACGACCTAGTAATGTAGACAATTTCCAGTTTGTACTGGTTTGAACAAGTCTTTATTACAACTCGTTTCTTCTTTCGATCATTCGAGAATGGAATATATTATCTATCTGAGACTCGTCAAATAGACTCCATTAACAACTTCAGTAATATATTACATACTCGTGTCACCTATGTTCCCATACACTTTTATTGGGGTTGAAGGAAATTTCAAATTCTTCATAACAGACTTAGAACAAATTGCAATTCATCTAATCAACATTTATTTACAGAAAATATAACACTATGTAACACAATTTTTGTTCCTGGGTAGTAAGTGCTATTTCGTAATTGCTTATGCCTAAATTGTATAGAAAATGGCTATTATTCCCCACAAACTTTGCTTTTGTGACCAGGACAGTGATAGTTTGAAATTTACTTGTTTCTAATGAGAAAACGGGCGAATTTGTGTCTTTTCGTTCACATAAAGTCAGAAGAAAACAACGTATGAATCAAAATTAACATGTATTTATACTAAAGTAATACAAAAATGACCACAAAAGATTTAGAACTGAGTAGTTGTTCGAGATTTACGATTATACTGTAAATCACTTTCACGAATCAACCCCCAAATGTAGTCTCCCATCATGTTCTCGTTATACTGTCCTTGGTAGCACCGTTCAAAGTCCAGTATATCCTGGTGGAAGCGCTCGCCTTGCTCCTCCGAGTACGCTCCCATGTTCTTCTTGAATTTATCAAGATGAGCATCAAGGATATGGACTTTGAGGGACATCCTGCAGCCCATTGCTCCGTTGTTCTTCACCAGAGTCTCAACCAGCTCCACATAGTTTTCGGCCTTGTGATTTCCCAGGAAGCCCCGAACCACTGCGACAAAGCTGTTCCAAGCCGCTTTCTCCTTACTAGTGAGCTTCTTGGGGAATTCATTGCACTCCAGGATCTTCTTTATCTGTGGTCCAACGAAGACACCGGCTTTGACCTTTGCCTCAAACAGCTTAGGGAAGAAGTATTAAAGGTACTTGAAGGCTGCCGACCCCTTATCTAGATCTCTGACAAATTGTTTCATAAGGCCCAATTTGATGGGCAGTGGTGGCATCAGCACCTTCCGGGGGTCCACCAGTGGCTCCCACTTGACGTTGTTCCTCTCCACAGAGAACTCGGTCCGCTGTGGCCAGTCCCGCCTGTGGTAGTGCGCCTTGGTGTCCCTGCTGTCCCAAAGGCAACGAAAGCAGGGAAACTTGGTAAAACCGCCTTGGAGACCCATCAGGAATGCCACCATTTTTAAGTCTCCGATGGCCTCCCAGCAGTACTCATCATACTTCAAGGCGTCCAGCAAGCTTTTGATGCTGTTGTAATCTTCTTTGAGGTGCACCGAGTGAACCAGGGGAAGAGACGGGTATTTGTTTCCATTATTGAGCAGCACGGCATTGAGGCTCCTGGATGAGCTATCAGTGAAGAGGCGCCACTCATTCTGGTTACAGGCGATTCCGATTGCCTCGAACAGACTGGTCACATTGTGGCAGAAGCAGGGCCCATCTTGACGGATGAAGAAGCTGGAAAAAGCTTGGTGACGCTTCCTCTGATCTGCGACTTGCACACTTTCATCCAACAAGTTCCACTGCTTGAGCCTAGACGTCAAAAGCTGGGCATTGGACTTGGTGAGACCAAGATCTCTCATCAAGTCGTTGAGGTCTTTTTGGTTGGGGTAGTATGGGTTTCTCTTCTCAGTTCCACCTCTGAAATTGTCATCTGGATCTACAACATCTTCCTCGCTCTCTGACTTGCTGCTCTCTTCTAAAGACGGCTGCTTTCTCTCCGGAGGAGTGGGTACGGAGAGCTCAAGGCAGTGTGGCACCGGGGCGATGGATCAAGGAAGGTCCGGATACGTGATAACAGGTGATTCTTGCCAGTCCGACGTTTGCAAGGGTTCACCATGCAGAAGTTACTTGAGTGGTCAGTACGTTCCCGCCAAATTCTTGGGATAGCGAACTTCATGGTTCTTTTTTCGTCTCTGTACCATCCTTCAAAAATACATTTATTTCACCCATGACTAATGTGTGGGAGATTCTCGCAATATTTTTCATACATGATATATTTTTCGATAACATTGAAAATTGTAAAACATTTTAAAATTAAAAACTTTTACAATTTTACAAATTTTAAAACATTTTATAACATAAAATTCCGTGCAACAATTGTCCATCTTACCCTCCAGAGTCTTTTTTTGCAGTACTCGCAGGTGAAATGAGATCCCCAGGGTTTGTCTTGATCCCTCCAGGCATGCCGAAATATGCCTTGTAGGCCTCACACATCGTAGCAGATGCTTCCACGGAGTACTTTTTCGCTCTTATCTTGATAAATTGGCCGCAGACATAGCAAAATGCGTCTCCCTGATGCAGCCTCTTGATGCCATCTCCGAAAAATGGAGATATGTATCCACTTAGGTAGCTGGAACTAAACTGAACTGGTGGGCTTAAGGCCTCTGTATTTATACTACTGTTTATATTACTGGAAAGTTCTAGAAAGTTCTAGAAGTTACTCCAAGTTTACTCAGCACTGAATCTATCTTGAATGTTCTGAAAAATAGGTAAATTTCAAAATATCACTGTCCTGGTCACATAAGCAAAGTTTGTGGGGAATAATAGCCATTTTCAATACTTTTGAGGTATAAGCAATTAGGAAATAACACTTACTACCCAGGGACAAAAAAAAAATTTGTTACACGATTATAATCGGATCATCGCTTTTTAGATGTGGATCTGTAGAAAGTACACAACGTTTGTTCTTATCTTTCGTTTATTACTACGACCAAAGCATCGAAATGTTTCATTCCTGCACTCTGTATGGTAATTTAAATTTAAACACCTTCTTCTGTTGTGATACAACACTTCCATATGAAGTAAACATTCGTATTTTCGATTCCGTTCATAATTCCTTTGAAAAGTAATCAATATTTACTAAGTGCACGTGTTTCTATTACGCATTCGCTTTATACGGGTCACAAATGGCGTTTTCCCCTATTTTGCTAAATGATTCGCCATCGCCTCCACAACGATTCGCTTTTAAAGGAAGCACTATTCAGATTTAATGCCCCCTTTTCATTCCTTTTTTAAAAAAAATTGTCCATCCCCTTCCATTTCTCGCTAATTTCTCAAATTTTTACATTTTAATTGACAATTTCACCTTTTAACCTCTTTCTTTTCTTTATCCTCGTCTTTCACTCCCTCGTTGTTCGTCCTCCTGCTTAATAAGCATTGGCTATATGCTAGTGTTTAACCAATAGACTCTGCAGGGTCGAATCGGGAAGGTGTGTGTGTGTGTGTGTGTGTGTGTGTGCGTGCGGGGTTTCCAGAGACCTCCGCCAGGCTAATAAAAAACCCACATACAAACACACACAAACGTACAGTTACGTGTCACTTGAAATCTGACCATGGTTTTTATTCTTGCGCATGTTTGCTGGGTATTATGCACGCTTTGTGTAAATAGACACATAAACTTTTGTTTTGGTGCCATTTCGAGGAAAGTCAGGGCTCTTTTGAAATTTTGGAAACCCCCACCCCCAACACTTGACCTGATCCGGCCTGGAATCTTCACAATGGCTATTAAAAATATTTAGTTTGTGTCATGCAAACTTAATATCGTCCGCCATATATTCATATATATTTACAATTTTTGTATCGTAGAAGAAGTAGAACAGTGTAAACTATTGGCTTTCGTTCTAATCCTTTACGTTCTTGATTGTACCTCTTGTAATCTCCACTTACAAATGCATGAAATAAAACATGTATAAACTTAATGGTCATATTGTTCGCTTGGTGGGTTGCACAAGTAATACGCATTTGTTTTATATCGTGAGAAAAGTTTTACACTCTCCCTCCAATACTCCGGCTTTTTCACTGAATCACTCGAGTTTTATTTTGCTCATTTGCGGCACCGTCCACGATCCTACCACTTAAATAAATGAAACCAATTCATTATTAACATCAACATCGAGTTGATCCGAAATGCTTGAACCTTCCGTCTGCTGTTTCTGTTCTTGTAGTTGCTGCAGTGTGGCATCGATCTTTTCTGATGCAGCTGGACTGAAAGTTGGAACAAAGTATTTTGGATTTGGATTTTGTAGATGCTTGTTTGATACACATTTTACAGCATGGGTATTCCAGTGAATCAGATGTTTAATTGTTTCATGATCCTGTGGTTCACGTTAAAGGGCACGGACATTTCATGGAAACAAATGCATAATTATTTCGTGATACTTTGGTGCACGTTTTACAGCATGGACATTCAAGGGAATCAGATGTTTAATTGTTTCATGGTGCTAGTGACACAATACTGACTTTTCAAGGGCCAATTAATATGCTGTTAGAAATTCATTTGTTATTATTCCACGCAATTCATACGCTGTTAGAAATTCATTTGTTATATTGACAACATTCCTCCGACCGCACCTCTTATTTTTTGTGCTTTCTAAAATTTGATATAACATATAAAATCCCGATACAATACCTGAACCCTGATATCCCTACCACTTTTGTGTCTCTGTTTCATTTCTTCTGACTTACAATTAAATGTGCCAACTGAGGGTTTGTACTGATATTTGAACTGTCAACGTTTCCACTGATACTTTGTCAGATTCGAACTTATGTCTGATTGTTTCTCTTTTCATCCAACTTGAGAATAGTTCTATTGCGTCTTTGCACTTTATTTTTTGTTTTTTTTTTTTTTTGTTGTGTGGTGATGGTGTTGAGTGTGATCAAAGAACTTATTACATGAAATTCACTTTTTTCTTCAGTTTGATTTTCATGTTTTCTTTCTCGTCGAGTCCTTCCTAAATAGTAAGAGCAGTCTTTGTCAATTTTGATGTTTCACTGTTACCTGCTTTACTTTGATAAACATTCAGCAAGCTTTTTTAGTAACTCACCTCTCTTACGTTTTCTGTTAAATTGTGTTCATTGACCTGAGTTTGTCAATTTCTCCTTTCGTACCGTGTCTTCTGGTCCATTCACTGTACTCGAATTCGTCAAATTCTTTTGTACCCGTTTCTCCTGATCCATTCATTGACTCGAGTTTGTCAATTTCTCTTTTTTTTTACCCGTTTCCTCTGGTCCATTCATTTTCAGGTACCCATTTTGCTCTTTTCTAATTTTCCCGTCTGTATATTTGCTTCTGTAATTGACAAAGCTCTATACATACCATCCCATTAATATCTTGGTCGCAGATTGTTTTCTTAATGCTAATTCTTGTGTAGACTGTATTCTTTATTTTCTTGGCTATATGTTTTACTCAGTAAGAAATTATTGTAAACCAGGCTTTCCAATGGTAAAATATTATTATTAAATTAGCCTCCCCGGTATTCATTTCCCACATTTAAAGACAACTATTTATATTTCAGAGCTTTTGTATTTTCTTATAGATTTTCTTTGGTTCTTTGTACATAATTGATGGTCTTCTTGAGAGATTAGATTTCTATTTTAATCATATGAACCTGGTTGACTATACTCCAGTAAAATCTGAACAATTTTTAAGCTTTCTAAGATAATACACTCCACATTAACAAACATACTTTTATCTATAACATATGATCTTCTTTAACTGAGCAAAATCATTATATAACAAAATATTTTTATATCTACCAATTATAACTGATTAACCTTGGAAAACTCGTGTCAAATTGCTTTAATTGCATTTGCCTATGTTGATGCATTTCCGTGTTTAAAATGGTTTAACAAAGAAATCAAAGTCCAAAAGTGATAAAAAATGATTTCTAAAAAGCACGAAAATAGCGAAGGTGGGACGAATGATCTAATCAGGTGATCTGCATGTGCACAGAAACATGCCTATCAGATTTCGTTGAAATTGAAACGATTCTCATACAAATATCAATCTAAAATACCGGATATCTGTCAGAATTTGTATTATCTGTGAATCACATTGTTAAAGACAGTGAGAGATTAAATTATACATTGTGTTTTATATAACAGTAATTTAGATTTTTGTCCTTTGTTTAAGTGATCACATTCAGAATTTTAATCGACAGACTAAGGTCATTATTGCAAATACTGCATGCTATTAGAGAATGTAAATAGTACTTAAAAGTTTGAAATAACAAATAATCTGGCTAGATGTGAGTTTCGTGCGTACATCCAGATGCAGTGAAAAACTCAAACTCCGGATTTTTATTCTAATGCAGTGTTTAACTCTAACAAATGTTTTTATGTAATAAGAAATTATGTTCCTGCTTTTCAATCAATTTCGAAATATTATGACTCATGTATAAAGCACTGTTTAGTTTATTGATGTATTGAGGACTTGTCTGATCCCCGTATTAATATCCTTTACCACAACAGGGCCAGCTATAAAATTCGAATCACATAAAAAGTTGCATACTAAATATAACAAGTATGACAGCTTTTGTAAACTGAATATCAATCATATTCGGGTACGTATATTGTAGCAAAGAACAAGAGATTTCTAGCGATTCGATCCTACCTGTACCACGCATATGGGCATACGACAAGTAATTTTTTTCCCAAAAAAATCACATTTAGTACTTCTAACGAGTTGTAAAATTTTGGACCAACCCATTCCTATGTGGACGCAGAACTAAAAAAAAAACAAAAAAAAAACAAAAAAACATTTCCTGCGAGCATACGGCTTGATTGATTTGCAAATCTTAATAAAGAAATAAAAAATCTTTGCGTTAAATGGTGTAGCATTCTGAGGTGAATGTGGGAGGTGGATATAAATAGTTTATGTGTTTAACATGAATCTAACAATGCCAGTATCAAAAGAAAGTGTCCATTGCTTGCAAGTTTGCATGGGATCAAGTTGTTCTCAGAGCTTGTTCTTGAAAAGTAACACTGAGGAGATTAAAAGTTTTAAGTTCATAATAACAAATATAAAACATATACTCCAATGTTTTAGAAAGGATTCAGATCTAGGGATTGCATTTAAAGATATTAATGTCAAAATAAGTCTTAACAGTTAAGTTAGCAAAGTGGTTGTAATAGTAAAGTTTGAGGAAGGAATAGATTGCATAGTTGATGTGGGTAAACACAAACATTTTTATTGAGCTAAATTCACGGTACAAAGTGAATATCTAGTAAATTTTGCAAGGGCAATTTCGAATGATTCGTCAAAAACTGAGATAGAGTAATGGATAGCAAAGTTCGAGTAAAACAACACATGGTGACTCCGTTATGAAATGGCTATTTCAGAATCATCCATAGCGGTAGCAAAGTTTACCTATGTCTTAAATCATTTAAATGTTGGAAATGATATTTTATAAAAACAAAAACAAAACAAGACATTGCAAATTGCTAACAATAAAAGATCATGTTGTAGATGAATGTAATTTGGCTTTGTCAATAACACCTAAAGACAATTCATTGAGCAATATGTATTTTCAGAATGTTTTGTATTTTGTCTTAAATGATTGACCAATAACTGTATTTAAGATATCTTGTGTACTATGCAGAAAGTCAAGTTGCTTACACAAATATCAACAAAATGCGGAACAAAATTAAACGAGACAGATAAGAAAGAAAATTAGCTGTGTCGAATTGAGATACTGGAGGCATACGATGCAGCAGAGAAAAGGACGATTACGACGAGACAATAATTCTAGTAAAATATACCCATTCTGTATTGCATAAAAACTAATCTTGCAAGAAACTAATATTTTCAAATAAGTTCAAAGTTCAGGCATGAAAGTGTTATTTATACTGGATGAATTTAAACTATTTCTGAAATTAAATGTCCAAATTAACTGTGTGGAAATATTATATATATATATATATATATATATATATATATATATATATATATATATATATATATATATATATATATATATATACACACATTAGCATACCATTTTTGCACGGAGGATTAGAGTTTTCGACATCCGCCTCTTCGCCATTCTATTTTTCGAAGCAGAAGATGATGAACAGACAGGTTTTACAGGTGAATAAGCGATAAAGTACATGAAGGTAAAATTTCATTTGACGAAAAGTTTTTTTAATAACATATACTAGTCCTTTGGTATTGTTAAGTGAAATGGTAATTTAGTAGTGCATGTACTGCTTTAAAATATTAGGAATTCTTTTATTTTTATAAACATCTTTTTTTGTAACATTTACTTACTTAATTGTAGATGTCATGCATTAATTCAAATTCAGTACAGAATATCTGTTTATTACAAGAATGCTTTCTCATTGACGTCATCATCAAGAATAATAATTCTTGTTAATTACAACAGTTATTTGCTGTCAACTGGAAACTGAAACAATTGGGAATGTTCTTTTTCACCAGAACATGAGAAAACAATAATGTGTTCAAAAATGTTTGAACCTATCTACTTGCTTACAGTCCTACATGTGTGTTAACTTCCTCCGTCCTGCTTCAAGATCTGTCAGGTTTATTTCTTTCAAAGCTTAATCCTGCATGCATTAAATTGCTTGTTTTGTTTTTTTGTTTTTTTTTTTTTAATCATATTACATCTGTGTTATTTAGGTTCATAAACTCATATCACACTTGTTCTTCATTATAGGTATCGCGTGATTGTTCACGATAAATGATAATATATGAATGGAAGCTAAAACGTCAATAATATTGATGTTTGAACTGTGGAAAATCGGTGATGTAGAGCAGTAAAACCTTTATCTCAAGTGCACAAAATCTGTACTGGATATTGATGTCACAGTTGGAGTCGACGTTAATGTTAGAATAGTAGTAACTCGGTCGAGAGTCATCTGATCCCGGTGCAAATGCACCGCATTTCTAATTTTAACATTCCCTAATTCCTAGAAACAAATGGCACACATCACCGTATTTTTCCTGATATAAGAGTTAAGTAAACCTTCAAGTGTTCGAGGATTAAAATGCACCTTGACATCATGTTTGATATTGGTACTCATTATTTCCTTGACATCATGTCGATATTGGTACTCATCATTTTATCGACATCATGTAGACATCGGTACTCCTTGACATAATGGATGTATTGGTACTCCTTGACATCATGTACGTATTGGTACTCATCATTTCCTCGACATTATGTATTCCTTGATATCGTGTACATATTGGTACTCCTTGACATGTTTAATATTGGTACTAATTATTTCCTTGACATTATATCCGTATTAATACTCCTTGACATCGTGTAGGTATTGTTATATTATGTAGATATCTATACTCCTTGACCTCGTGTACACATTGGTACTCCTGACATCATGTACATATTGGTACTCCTTGACATGTTTAATATTGGTACTAATTATTTCCTTGACATTATATCCGTATTGATACTCCTTGACATCGTGTAGGTATTGTTATATTCTGTAGATATCTATACTCCTTGACCTCGTGTACACATTGGTACTCCTGACATCATGTACATATTGGTACTCCTTGACATCATATAGATATTGGTACTCCTTGACATCCTGTACGTATTGGTACTCTTTGACATCATGTAGGTATTGGTAATCTTTATATCATGTACATATAAGTATTCCTTGACATCATTTACATATTTTTTGTTACTAATCATTTCCTTGACTCATGTAGATATCGGTACTCCTTTACATCATGTAGATATTGGTACTCCTTGACGTCATGTACATATTGGTAGTCATCATTTTATTTGTTTGAATAAGTCTGCGTTGAGTACATTTTTATTTTTCTCTTCCTGGTATAACTGTCTAATTAAACATGTCAAGGCTACATATATATTCATATTGGTATATGCCTTTTCTCAAGTTAAAAGGAGGAAGCTAACACCCATATAAGCAAGTAAATTGGTCGATAAAACGTTTCGGTGTCTAAATTTTGCATTACTTAATTGTTTGCCAGCTGTTCTATATATTATCTGATGAATATAAAGCTGTCTACAAAATTGAGTGTCTTTCTAATTAGTATTTCCTTCTCTTTTGTCTTGAAGCTATCAACTAAAATATCCTTGACGAATGAAATATGTGTGTCATCATTGTGAGGTCCGATATTTTTACTTCTTCATTTGCTCAAGTTTTACGCGTGGCCTGGTAAACAAATGGATATTATAGCTGAAGAATGGCATGCATTTTGGATATATAAAATTCAAATTGTATTCGTAATGTCTTGACCCATGTATGAACCTGTTAAATTACCACAATCTCTGTCATCGTTTTCGGTTATTTCTCTCACACATGTGTATCATGTGTTTCTTGGATTAAAACGCAGTTTCTCTTCCCCTGTGAACACAGCAAATTGTGCATATTTTGATCGTCATTCCCCATACACTAATTGTAGAACCTTACCCAAAACATCGTAAAATACTTCAGTGCAACCTGTGTTTCGGTTATCTATTGGTTTGTATCTCTTGTCGGTTGATTTAAGGTACAGACAAAACCCTGATGGAATCTTTTGTGCTGTTTTGATTATTCATGAATCATGAATTGCCATTTCATTGGGTGTTGTGTTCTTGAAGTACCTTGAGTTGATCAGAAGGAACATTGTATTACTGATTACAAGTTCCTGCCAGACACTCTTTGTCCGTGATTCTCACATGTGGTACTATTATGTCTTCGAAAACACTATACAAATCAAATAGAACTTTTAATTAATTACATTTTACAATTCAACCAGTCAGTATTTTCTATTGAGTTATCTACATTGTAGCATAATCTTTCGTGTTCGGATAAGGTGTCTCTTAAAAAGAAAAATAACAGGCATTTCTTATAAAAGTTTGTGTTCGTAATATTTGTTTACCTGAATTACACTAATCTTGAAAACAAATTTTACTCTAACATATATGGGAACTTTCATCTTTGTAGGCATTAGGACCGTCACATATGATTAACACGTCTACCTTTATTTGTTTATCAATTTCAATTGCTCTAACAATTCTGGAGTATTTAAAATTGATTCCACAGTAAAAAAGAAAAAAAGCAATATGTATTATCCCGTTTGACAATAAGAGAAGCTATTTTGTTGTTTTTAACCCACTTAAGCAAATCAAAGAATCAGCTTCCTCTGAACTATTCATACCTGTCTATAGAAAATATTAAATATTCAATCGTGTCAAACATCCACCATGTACCATTACTCTTCTTGTTCATATTTGAGTTGTAAAATGCTAAGAAATAATATTCAATGGCATTATTCAGTTTACCTCTATTCAATATATTCAGAGACATTATTCTCTGATTTCCCTCCTGAATGGATAGTCTGATGGTTAAGTCTGCCTTACATAACCAAATTGATGTCTCTTGCTAGCTCAAGTCAACTTATTATTTAAACTCGTGCATTATTCACCGCTTTTGTGTATTGTAACCTAGTAGGCAAATCCAAATCATCTTAGAATTTGACCTTGTGCATTGTACATTGTGCAATGTACCTTGTGCATTGTACCATTGTTTCTGTGTACTGTGCATTGTACTAATGTTTATGTGTACTGTGACGTAAAAAGATAGGACGAAATCATCTCAGGAATTTTTTTTGCATTGTACCAGTTTCTTTGTTATGCAAAAAAGCTACTTTGATGTAATGTGGCTGACATTTCTTTGGATATTGTACTTATGGAAACTGTACGTGATCTTAGCACACTGCTAACTAAAATGACTGCTCCCTTGTGCTCCAAAAATCAGCCTGAATTTGTCTAAAGTACACTATCCTTAGCACCTATTCAAATAGAGAAAATGAATTTTGCCAGACTAGACAATACCAGCTTCTGAAAGTGCAATGAATGAATTACCAAATATATATAATGTAAAAAAAGTTATCGGCTCTTTTTTTTACAATTTACCTCTGAAGTTCAGGAAGTGAAAATGACCAAGTGGAGCTAGCACTTTTTTGAAAGGTGCACATCTGGAGTAAGGCCAAACTGTATACTCTATAACCCATATTACACCCATCAATCATACACCAAAATAAAGGGAATTAAAGGTTCTTTGAACAATACCTAAGATATACATGGTCTTTTTAAATAGCCAGTATAACCAGTGAGGAAACCCGGGGAAATTCTTTTTCTTTAAAATTCTAACCCTATGCAAAATACGAAATTGTAGAGCACTACCTGAGTTAATAAAAACTCTCTGCAAGATTCTCAGGGAAATCAATTTGTTCTGACAGTGGCGTTCAAAGAAATGCGAGAGCGCCACCTGGAGATCATTTTGTAGAGGATTTGACATTGGAGAATTTAGATTGCGCTTTGGTTGCAAATGACAGTTTGTATGCACAAACTGAATGCCACATGCACCTGCCTAATATAAAAAACTCATAAATAATGAAATACGCAAGTGATGTCAAAAGGTCCATAGTTTTGGATAGCTATATTAAAACAAATCATCAGAATATTATTCACTTGACCTGAGAAGTCAATAGCAGTTCATAACCAAAGATGCTTATGCAACCCCAATCACAAATTTATACACGCATTTTTCTCGTCCCAAGGTCATCTTTTGACACTAAGTGATGCTCGAAGTGCAAACATAAACCCTTTTCCTATTTAATAATTCTAAAACAATTTGTGTACTAAACAGCTTGATGCAGTTCGAAATTGTCACCATCCAAGCCAATTTTATACATATTTTACTTGTCTTGAATCCACATGTCTACTGCTATGAGTTCTCAGCTCTTCATCCTAGAAAACTATTTGTATTTCACTTTCGACACACTGCAAAATAACAATGGGAGGTATACATGATTTAAATCAGTTTCAAGAAAATCACAAGCCGGAAGCACCGAATTCATAAATATATCCATATATTTCATTACGAAACAATAATATCTGAAAAATTCAAAACAGTGCCTTAAGGTAAGAAAGTTGACAGGGGCCAGTTTACGAAACTATCCCATGCCACCCTTACAATCGCATATGCATGAGTAATATTTAGTCTGTACGAATCATATTGGCAGTAAACGACCAACCTTTGATTCGGCCGGCCAAAATAATAAGCCCGTGAGAATATGTATTTTGTAAAAATTTAATAACCTATTTTCATATATTTTCAACCATATAAGGATATAAACATATCTTTATGTGAACATGTCATTGAAATATAAACCGAAACAAAATGTAAGTTAAAAATTAAATTTTCTCCTCGTTCTCCAACGACTTTAAAAGATCCTGCCCATAGTATATTATCAATGAACGAATTCCATTCAGCCTTAATTTAGTATGACGTCACGTAATGGCCACTAAATGAAACTCTTATGTTTGCTTTACAGTTATTGTTGTCAAGGTGGCTCAAATACTCGTAATCATTCTCAGTTTGCCAGTGAATGTAATTTTATTTAAGTAATCATATACGTGGCCGTTATTTGAACATATACGGGGGTGGGTTTTCATGTAGCTATTATCTGGTTTCAGTTACTAAATGTATTCTAGATTTTAAAAGTGTGTCCCTCTATCCGTTCAAGTGACAGTTCTAATGATTTTCGCTATTCCATTTTCTTGTCGGCCAAACTGAAGCCGAGATGTTCAGTCAGAAATAGCGTCTCATCTCTTCCATTATCAATGATCACCATACCATTTACACCGCCATCACGTTGAAATTTCCTTTCAAATCTCAGATATTGTGATTTTGTTTATCCTGCCATCAGGGGTTCAGGTGGAGTGTGGGTAGGTGGGATGTAATCTTATGTCACATGGTTGGCAGCGGCATGTGCAAAAGTTCGCTTCAATCCGACCTTAGCTACGTTCAGCACTTATGGCTACCGAATTCGTACTGAAACATAATGTGGACAATTATTGTAGTAGAGGCAGACGAGCTTGCAAGACGGCTTGTGAAAACAACGGGTCCGCACGAATAATATTTTTGTATAAATTCCATAACCTATTTATCATAGACTTTAAATCAAATAAAGATTTTTTTTTTTTTTAAAAAACTAAACAATATGTATAATCTTAATTTAAATGTAAACCGAAACATAACGTTATAATGTAAAAATTTATTTTTTTTCTTCACGCAATGAATTTAAAGGGATGTGCCCATCGTAAATTATCAATGGATGACTCTAATTCCTACATACTTTATATGAAGTCACGTAACGGTGACTTTGATGACACTGTTACGTTTCCTTTCTCGTAAAGTTGTCATGTCGGCGAAAATACTCGTACTTCTCATAATTTGTCAATGAACATTTCTTTAAGTAATCATTTGCTATCGTTATTTAAACATATTCTTTTCTGATATTTGGCTTTGGGGTACCCGATAAATTTTAGACCGTACAAAGTGTGTGGCTCTGTCCTTTCAAGCGGTTGGTCTATTGAATTTTCAGATTTCATTTTACTGTCAGAGAAATTTAACCGGGTGTGTGTGTGTGTGTGTGTGTGTGTGTGTGTGTAAAAAAGTAATCTTATGTCAAATGGTCTTCTATACCAATTGTCATGGTCACTGTACCACCAGCATCAGCATCACATGACAAATTTCGTCGAAAATATAAAATATCGAGATTTTAAGTTACCCTGCCATCAGTGTCCCGTGATGTTCCACCACCATCATCACATTTTTAAAACAGTTTTAATCTAACGTTACATTATTTGGCAACGCAACAGTAAGTGCAAAACTCGGCTACAATGCAGAAAACTATTGGCGTAGACAAATTGTATTGTCAGTGGCAGTCGACAACCGTGGTTTATCTTTGTGCAAGGTGCATTACTCCAATTATCTCTGCAGTAAACAATCCACTTAACTAAACATTACCTACTTCCTTATGCCGTCAAAAAAGGGTGATATGAATGGAGCTGATTCGTTGTGGAGTTGATAGAGTTTAAAGGATGCGAAAAAGTAACATTTCTCCTTTTGTGGACGAAGCATCTAAATTTCTGTAAGTAATCACGCGTTTCCATTTTTGATGATATTTTGTGCTTTTAAGTATCGTTGGTTTTGAATCCGACCTTTGACTGTGAAATATGCGTCTCTGTTATGTCAAGTGGGATTTGAACCGTCTTTTTTTTTCGATTTCATTTCCATATCAGATAAACTGAAACTGAGATAGTGACTCGGTTTATAGCTATGGTACTTTGTCTTTTATACACAATGGCTGCTATGCTAACGGCGTCTGCATAATATTGAAAATTTCTTCTAAAATCTCAAATGTTGCGATTCTGGTGTTCCTGCTCCGAGTCTCTGGATGTCATTGTTTTCTGTAAATAATAGTAGTGCTATCTCGTATGGTTGGCAACAGTACATGCAAAAGTTCGACAACAATAAAATTACATTTTCTGCATTCTAAACGGGAAAATAATGAATAGTAGCAGTAACAGTGACTAATCGAAACGCAAACTTCGACATATTTCAAGCAACGCGGTAGTATCCATTGCAGCCATATGATAAACCTATTTTCGACGTTTTCTCAAGAACAGCCCTGCCAATATTGATCATGTTTTTTTAGGAATATTTCTTACAACATGCCTTGTCGAAATTGTATCCCCGGTGACTCCCATGGCAAAGGTGTGGCTTCATAAGCAACCGGTTCAAAAACGTATGTTAGAATATTAATGTTTCTTATGACGTGCTTTCACAAAAATATTTCAGGAGTGGCTCCTCTAGCAACCGTGTGTCTTCCAACAGAACTACTAAGAAACCTATGTTCCACTTCTTCCGCACAATAGCTGACTCATTTTTGAACAAATGTGGTGGTATAACGTTTGTTAGGACAGAACCAATTAAAATTTGTTCCTGGTGGCCTTTATATATATATATATATATATATATATATATATATATATATATATATATATATATATATATATATATATATATATATATATATATATATATATATATATATAATCATCCTGGTATAGGTGTCATTCAACCCAAGACATCTGCCTGTCCCGTATTACTACATTTGCCTTTAGACCAATGTTTGCCTGGTGAGCTATATGGATATACTTTGGTCTCTTGTTTAGTTAAAGTGAGATGTATATAATATGTATATTGTGTGCGCTGCAACATGACTAGCGATGAAATTCAAATAGAATGAAAATTACAAAATAAACTCACAAGTTTCAAAACCTATGTAAATTGAACATGAAGAACATAAACGAGCATGTATCCTCGATTCGCCAGTGTCCGGTGTGCTTGAAAATCCAGGTATTTCATTATTTACGCTTTCAACCGTCATGTTAAGCGCTGACGAAACTGCAAGTCTTTCCTATGCAATTTGCAATTACTCGCCTGTAATGAGGTCATTTTCTTTACTACAATGTTTGAGCTTTGGTGAGAAAAATCAATCGACAACTTGATCTCATCAAATCTCGATTTGAACCACGCCCCGAACGACACTTCTTAAGGAATTTTAATTTACCTCGTCTCCAAAAGGTTCACTTTAAGTAATATTTTCAGTGCATGTAAGAAAGACTATGTTCAAAAGTTATAATAAATATACAAGACCATTCATTATTGTTTTGGGGTTTTTTTATTTGTAAATTCGTTCAGGTTATTTCACGCTCATTTTTTTTTTCGAGGGGTAGGGAGAAGGTTCGCGCCGGCTCAGTCGCCCCGCTGCGGATCCGCTGCGGATGCCTGTGAAGCAAATTTACATTCCTTATTCAAATCTATTTTCATCATCTTTAGATGCATCGATAAAGCCTATAATCAGTACCAAAAGAATAACAGCGACTTCTTGGGTCGAATATTAGTAATCGTGCGATTGCTGATATGGCTACTATGTTCATTGCACGCCATGAGAGGTTAACCTTGAACGTTGGACAGCAGCCATCATCATCGTGTCTATATACAATTTAATGAATTCAGATTTTTTTATTTGGTTTATACTGTTAGGAACTGAGACAAGGGGATCAGATGAGATAAATAACAGTGGTAACTTTCTTGATAAAAGTTACCATTTTATGCTTTTAGCTTCTGGTATGTAGAGATTCCTATTCAATGTCTTTCGGGATTTTTTTTTCAACAGAAGCAAATCTTGTGGCAACAGTAAAAATAGGCTCTGCCTGAACTTGTATTCTCTCTAACGTATTCTAAAACAGTTCTAATTAAAGCAAAATAATCTCTTTACATTTGTTTTTCCGTCTAATATTGACATTTTGTCCTTGGAGGGCATCGATTTTGTGCCATGCCATTTTGGTTTGTTTCGGTTATATGCATTTACCAATGGCCGTTATTATCCAAATTCTAACCAATATGCTTTTGACAGTTGACATCCTGAATTTGTATAATGCCCATGAATAAGGCAGATAAAACTGAGGGATATATTTTTTGTTTGTTTGTTTTGCTAACAATCATACTTTCGGCTTCTTAGGGTCATAATTTATGAACTGGTACTCGCCCAGAGGCATAGTTTATTTAGATGATAATAAAAAAAAAATGCTCAGCCATGAATGAATCCTTAACAGTTCTTACAAGACATAAGACTCCATGTCACCTGGAGCATTTGTTTATATATATATATATATATATATATATATATATATATATATATATATATATATATATATATATATATATATATATATATATATATATATATATATATATATGAAAAAGAATAACCGGACCTAATACAGACCCGCGTAGAATTTATTGACCGCTTGACCTTAATGGCAGGTCAGCACATACCTGGCAAAATAGTGCTGATTGAAACTTTAGTTTTAAAGATATTTTGGTAGGTAAAAGTTGCAAAAACATTAGGAAGATACCCCCCACAAACACAAAAAAAAAAAATTTTGCAAGATAAAAAGTATAAAACATAAAAGATAAAGATTTTTACAAAATTAAAAGGTATATAGAATAAAAGATAAAGGTAAAAAATAGAAAGTAATTAAGATAATGGTGTTAATCCAATATCCTCGCCTTGGTCTTCCTTTCTGCTGTGACGGGAAAAGGGATCACCACGTTGATAATCTCATATCCAGATTTAACAAAATGTTATAAATATTATGTAACCGTAAGTCCTCAGTTTCCAGAAGTTGTTTAAATAGCTTGTACATATCCTTGATAAGACCCGTTTTGGAATATGGTAATATATTATGGGATGATGTAATGGTGGTCAAACTCCTCGATTAGAAAGAATTCAAAACGAAGCGTCACGAACAATAATGGGATTAACTGCCTGTAAACGTGGGAATTGGAAAAATTGTTTGCAGAAAACCGATGGGTACTCTATTAGCAAAGTGGACGAGAATATAAACATTTTTTTTTAAAGAATACGTAGACTTACACTGGACTACTTAAAAGAATTATTTCCCTTCAAGAATTGCTAAAATTTTTCAGTATGATTTAGGAAATAATTTGATTTCATTCAACGTTTCTGAAGATGCATTTACAAAATGTAATATCTCCGATCTGCTGCACCATCATGAAGTGATCTTACCAACAGGGTAACACAACAGATTGGCCTCCATGTCTTGTTTGCAAGAGGTATTTAATAAGTTCTCAAGGTTAGTGTGCTGTATAACAAAATTTTTATTAGTGGGTGCGATAGTGTTTTACAACTTTTGGCAACATTTGGGAGGCATAAATCTGACCAGTGACGCTAGCAAAGTCAGGAATAAAGGTACCTGAACGAGCCGGCCGTTCACATCTAAAAATAATGCGTATAAAGGTCTCATTGACAGTATCATTGCGCGGAACTATTTGTGGTCTCTGCTCGTTTTCACTGATCCAAACTGTATTATTTTCTTTAGAGACTGGTTCAAAAACAAAAGTAAATCCGTTTTTCATCGTCTGTGGCAATATCATTAAATCGTCTCTGGTCACTGTTTTCATATTTGACGAATAACTCTTTCTCAGTTTCAACCGAAGTCTGTTTTTGATCAGTTGTCAATCTGTTAGGGATCCGTCTTGCACAAAACCTTTCTGAACTTCAAATAATTCTCCAGCATATTAGCTGACGAATAGATGCCCGTGATGATAGAAATATCTTATATTGTCCATTGAGCATCTTCATCAATTGCCCTCTAGATAGCAGTCTTTTGCCGCTTACCAATCACAGACAACGGCCTTCCAGAAACTGGGTCATCTTCCATGGATTCATGATCATCTATCAAATGAACAACGAAACCATCTCAGAATTGTAGGATATGACAGGGAATTACATCTGTAATCTTTGTCGAGGTTGGCCCTGATATCAACTGGGGAATACCCCTAAAGCGCCTAGATATAATAGTATCCTTTTTGCAAGGTAGCAGAATTGGCCTCCTACACTGCCATTTGTAGATCACTCACGTTTATGTGTTACGTCACACATATATCTTCTTGTCTCTGGCGTGATTCACGCGGCGCTAAATTTAGTGACGGGTTCAAAGAAACAACAAATTTATTTTCAAAAATTAGATCTTTTCAAACACCCGTGGTACTGTCTCAAATCTAGGTGAAGGCCAATATAGTGTAATAAATTTTGGAGATGCGCATTTTTGTTATAGACTCCTCGTTTAAGGAATTCTTAGATTTGTGTGATTTTACTTGTTTGATTATTGGAATTCGGTGCAATGGAACTATTCCGTAGCCCGAAATAATTAGCCAATTATTAGGAGCAAACGTCACGGAGAGAAAGTGTTAGCGAGTTTCCATGATGCCATGGTCAGTGAGTAGCGAATTAGACCCAAACCGCATGACTGTCCCTGTCATAATGTAGTCCTTAATAAAATCTAGTAGTGTACCTTGGTGTTGTGACTGCAATGGCAGTATTTACGGTAGGAAACCGGTAAATTACACAATGGAATAAAATGAGAAGGGACTCTGCAGATACCGTTTATGTCGCCATAGTGGCAAATGTGATGTAGTTGTATTGGCGTAATGTGCCTTGGAACCATGGATTGACTGGCCTAAGGTGGCGTAGTTAAAACAGTTCCCTGTGGTAGGGGATATTTGTAGAGTTTCTACGGCGTGAACTGCTGACGGTACGGAAAGTTGATGAAGGGAAACTATGCAAACATGCGGTTGATAGATATTTGGCAAGTTGGGAAATCTGTGGTTTTACATTGATTAGAGTAAAATTTATGTATAGAATGGACACGTCGGGCTTTCTAACTTACAACTGAAGTTGTACAGAAGTCTTTGGAAATTTGGGGTAAACTTATGACTTCTAGCGGGAATCACGCCAGGGTTTGACACCGCTCGGTCAAGCCAAGACTCCTGGCTTGTAACAATAGGTTGGAACATCTGGAACATCTTGTGACCCAACCACATTGAAATTGTTCAAAACAATATGTTAAAAAAACACACAATCGTTATCGTTGTCACCGTCATCATTAGTATGACCAGAAAACCATCTTTTTCATTATTAATCATAGTGCTTGTACTGAACATCAATTTCGCTGTCGTCGGCGTTATCGCCATCACCGTTGTCATCATCACCATAGTCGTCATAATCATCGCCGTCGTTATCATCATCATCACTACCATCGTCATTGTTATTCACAGTCCTAATAACAACTATCTATATAATTATTATTTATAGGAAAACCTAATTTCATTACCGGATGACCGAATGTAAACAGCCTGCTCCTTCTTTTGATTGAATCCTTTCAACCTACAACATAACCTCATTCTTCATATATGCAGTCGTCAATCTAAATTATAAACCAACGAGGCGTTAAGTTATGTTTGTGTGTCAATTTCATTTCAACCAATCAGCTACTGCTTCCTGTAAGATTTCTCACCGTGTTTGTTTTTATTATTTTATTTTTTTAAAAAATGTAAACCTGTAATTTTACTTCCTCTCTTTTCCTTCCACATACTCATCCTTCCTTTGTTCTTTCAATTTATTCCTTCTCCTCTTTGTTCATTATTCCTACATTCGTGGTTTTTCCATCTTTCCGCGTTTATTATGGACACATACTTAATGATTTCGTTAGTTCTATCCTTCTTTAAGTCGCCATCACCGGTTGGACTTTGTTACACCTACAAATTGTACTTGAGAATTCTTTGTTTAAAAAACGTTGTTGAGATATGAAGTTCCTTTTATTTCAAGACTGAAACAAGAATTCATTCATTCCATTTTTTGAGTTTTTTATCTCCTACATTTACAAACGTATTATACATATGATTTTTCCGGCCCATAGAAATTAACAAGAAACTTGTCGATTTAATTAATTTCTTAATACAACTAATTCTTAATTTACTCACATGTAACATTTTGAACTTGCATTATCTAAGTACAGTACATGATTGTGTCTTTTTGTTGTGTGTATGTGTGTGTGTCTGAGAGAGAGAGAGAGAGAGAGAGAGAGAGAGAGAGAGAGAGAGAGAGAGAGAGAGATAGGGTTTCTTTATTAGGTAAGAGGATGACTTGGGTTGAATAGAGAATGGTAAACCGATTTGTGTGCTGGATGATCTCGTAAAAACTTCTTT
The DNA here is from genome assembly GCA_016617855.1 of Megalonaias nervosa. NCBI lineage: Eukaryota > Metazoa > Mollusca > Bivalvia > Unionida > Unionidae > Megalonaias > Megalonaias nervosa. The sequence continues at coordinate 4,947 of JAECUM010015999.1, read as the reverse complement.
AGTGACCGATAGTCATATTTCGCATGTTATAATCTCATGATTCTAATAAAACAATATATGTGTTGTGCCTAAATGCAAGTCCATTGCCTGGCGACTGATTTTAAATTGTGACAAAATACTAATTAATTAAAACATAGTTGTGTAATGACTAGGTTAGACTCTGACCTCGTCGCGGTCGTAGTTGTTACACAACCAGTAGACAGCCACAGAGAGGAAGGAAAGAGTCGACGATTACGATGCCGCTTCCAGTATCGTACTTCTATTTTAAAATCAGTGATTACGCATTAAAACTTGTATTTTGGCACAATATACATATTGTTGTATTATAGTCTATACGATTAGAACATGAAGAAAAGGCGATCAAAATGGAACTGAAAATGACATAGCAAACTAAAAGCAGACAAATGTATCCACTGCTATCCGATCTTAGCCGACTACATGGACCGTCTATGAAAAATTGTGACGGCCTTTAAAAAAATGAGCAACGTTGCACAGCAATTATTTAATAGGTTTTTGTAACAATTAGTAGCATTTAATTATTTACTGCCAAAATAGGTGTGCCTGAATAATCCTTCTGTTGTCCACGCTCAACGTGGAGGAAGAGGAATTTTTTTTTTAAGACAACCTGTTAAGGAGAAACGTCCTAATGAGATGGGCGAATTTAACATACTGAAAGTACCGAGCAACTTACCAACGACATAGCAAGTAGCGACTTCGATTGAACAAGCAGACGAAAAACGGCTTTGAGTACATAAACAACGTTAACTGTAATACAAACTAGGTCAGACGGCCAAATAGCAGAAGATACTTACAAGCTACTGGCAAAAGAACTAAACTTGCAAAAGGAGTAATTTTGAGAGCTTGTTCGGCAAACGACAAGATAGAACAGACCCTTAAGCAGATTCTGTATATCGAGCAATAAAAATAAATGCAAAAATAGACGAGGTAAAGACAGAGCAAACGGAATAACCAAAAGAAGAATAAAAAATTTTCCCAGGGATATCGTCTATATCAGACTTTCTGTTACTTTTTGGTATCATGCATCATTTACAAATCAGCCATTGCCAAAATCACTTGCACAGCATGAAAACAAACACAGGAGCCTATGCCAAACATCAAATCGGAAACCATGTCTACATGGAACTTTGCAAGGTAGATTTTTACTTTTTAAATGTCTGAAAATAAACAAACAAGATAGTATGTCATTGAACACGCGTCACTGGACTCCTTTTTAAAAATTTAGTACAGCATACTGCATACAGGAATTAGAAGATTACAGGATAGGTCCACCGTCAATATATACTATCGAGGAGTTGTCTTAACTGTTACTGTCTTTGTTTATGCATTAGTGTAGCTGCGATTGTTTAATTTTACACGTTTGTTTCCAAGAAAAAAGTTCCTTCAGTAAAATACATATAGTTTCGTAGTCTTTTAATGCTTTTGCACTTGTCTTTTGAACCATTTTTTTTTTCGCGATTTGTGCAATGTTTTGTGTCTTGTAGAAATATGGTAATGTATTGTGATTCATGTTGCCTTCAATCGATGACAGAATTAATTAATTTTTATCGCTTTATTTAGAGAGAAAATTGCCAGCTGAAACAACTGCAGTTGCTTTGTGAAATCTATCCACAAAAGTTATTGAAGGTGCCTGAAAATTGGCTATTCTTACGTTGACAGAAGAAAATCCTTGAATCTCAGGTCTTCCAACACCAAACGACTAACAAAACCTTATAAAAAAAAATATTCCTAGTCAGAAACGTGTTAATGTTTTTATTTAAGCGGTGTCGCCGTACACGAGATGACCTTCAAACATTTTTAAAAAAAAATACCCACCAGTCTAGCTCGTCAGAAATGTTTAGTGTTGTCTAGATGATGTACAACAATTTAAATTTTTTTTTAAAAAAGGCTGATACTGTTCGGACTCGGAAGATATTTTTAACATTTATTTCAGTGCTGTCGCTATACATGAGATGACATACAAGCATTTTAAATTTTAAAACAATCATCGTTGTCTGGCTTACCAAAAATATTTATGTTTATGTTTAATGCTGTGATATCATGCACGAGATGACATAAAAATGTTTTAAAATAACAAATATCCCCTGATCTGGCTCGCCAGACATTTTCATATTTAAATTTAGCGCCGTCGTATCCATCACGGGTGCGACGTACAAAATTTTTAAGTAAAATATACATCATAGCCTTCCTCGCTAGAAATCCCAATATATATATATATATATATATATATATAATATATATATATATATATATATATATATATATATATATATATATATATATTACCACTGATCTTAGGGGATAAAAACCGAGTAAATAGCCTCTTCGAGAGATCATTTTCACACGTTCGGAGGTACCTCGGCTTTTTTTGCAGGACAAAATTGTACCTCGGATGGATGTTAGCGCAGCAGTTGACAGAAAAATCAAAAATTTTGTTTGCCGGAAATTTCTCTACAAAATAGGAAACCAAATCTATCAGTACCACCTTGGCTATTTCAGCATTTTGATTGACTGTATGACTGAACGAGATGTTACCAATGAAAAGATAGTTTGATAAGTAATGACTTCTTGGTCAGTCCTTGTTTCGTAAGTAGCTAAAGTAATCCAAATCGCAACTCTTTACATACATTCGAGGTATGACCCGTACAACTGACTTCAGAGTTGCGAATGCATTTTTATATTCGACATCCCTTTGAGTTCTCCTCTACTTCTCGTGAGATAATGCATGATTTGACCAGTGGTGTAGCGAGGGTACTTAGCGCCCGGGGACAAAACATAAACTTGGCGCCCCCTTCGAGTGCATCTGAGATAACGAATAGTTGTATTTTCCTTATTTTGGCGCCCCTGGCACATGGCGCCCGAGGACAACTGTCCCCCCTGCCCTCCGCAAGATACGCCACTGGATTTGACAGCATGTGGGGGTTGTTCCAGCGAATCCGGTAAAGACAACAAACGAATTATTGAACGAATGAATAATTTTTTTAAAATAAACTTGCACATAAATAGAGGAAATGGCAAAGTTGTGATTTTAATGCCCCCATGAGTTATCCATAAGATAGTAATGACGTAATGAAATTTTTTAATTATCTTGTATTATGCAAGGAATACATGAGTATAATATTGTACTATAATTTTCAGCTCGACGTCATTTCACCTTTCGGTTAAATTATTTGAGGCAGTTTATATTGTTATGTATATTTAATCTGTAACGTTTGTTAGTTTTCCTCCATGTATATGTTATGTATAATTGTATTTTGGACTTGACCTTGTCCAAAATCTAGTTCATATTTGTACCTGACCATTAACATCTGTTTTGTGGACAACAGAATAAACAGCTAATATTTTCCTATGATTGTGGATTAAGTATTCAGATTATGATTGATGTAAACATGTTTACCTTAGTCTGAGTCAGGGAAATTGGAATTCTCCCAAAGAATAGCCTATTGTATCTGATGTTTACCACATTCTTTATTATAATTTTAGTAACAAATTTTATCTGTTTACAACTTAGAATTTTCTAGAAAAGAACTTTGGACTTACAACCTAGCTTTACTTTTGTGTCTTCTTTTTTATATAAATCTTGTTTACTTGAAAAATTAATTATTCTTGCTTTAATATCTTTAGCAGAATCAGTTTTATTGTTGTGTTCAGTAGCTGATTTGGGTGGAATTGTTTAATCACTGGAAATACAAAGTGCTCTTCAATAATATTCTTGGACTGGAACATTTATTTGGGAATATAGTGAATTCAGGCAAGGACATTTTGTATTATATTATTGTTATTAATTGGAAGTCTGTTAGCAATTCGTCGCACTTCAGACCACTGGTACGTTAGTATACTCAAGACTATAGGCACATCATCACCTTCAGCGAGGGATCTTATTTCGAACACCGGTGGAATTTAATTAGAACTTTATTACTTTGGACTATTTGGGATTTAATTCGCAATATTTTAAGTTCTTGTTAAATTTTCACTTTGTATTATTGGGAAATAAATCATTTGTTGAATCTTACAAAATTTGTTGGATTTCGCTCTTTTCTGCTACTTAGTTTAAATCCATAGAGTCGTAATAATACGCATTGTAAAATCAAATTTCAATTTTGTATTACATCGATCAGCAACCACAGCAAAAACATACTTTAAAAAAATACACAAGCAGATAGACAGACAAAAAATGTCAATTCACACCCTTCACACCTTTAATACAGAGTAGGGGGTGAAACGATACACCAATACCACGTATCGTTATGATTCACGATACACCAGCCTACGATACGATACTTTATCGATGCACATGTCATCTTGATGATATTGTCACATTTAGATGGTATGTGATTGACAGGGTGATGCCGTTCAATATATATTGATATGTAGGTTGTATTTCTATTATGCAGATTACAGACAGGCATAGACTTATCTTCTGTTCATATACCATTCTCATCCTTAACAAAATAGAACAAAAAAATACTTCCAGACTGATTACACGTTAGGTAACAGTGATTATTAATCAACCTTTTAGACCATTTCGGGCTGATCCATTTGATAGGGCTCATCTTGGTTACCGTGCCCTTTGTTCTACACTGCATGAATGCTTTTAGATTATTTTGTTATCTTCATAAACACAAGAAATAGTGCAGTTTCCTCGTGCAAGGAAAATTTTCTCTAGAACAAGTCAACGTATGGAAGCAGGGACGTTGTTTGTTTTACCGATTGCTTCAAACAACGTGCTGCGTTGGTTCGAGTCTAAGATTCGGCGAATGTGGATATGTGAGAAAGCTTGCCAGTAGCTTCTCGTGGGTCGGTGGTTCTTTCCGCGGATTTCCCGGTTTCTTCCTCCACCATTAATACTGGCCGCCATGTATAGCCTATCATGTGCTGAAAAATGGCGTTAAGCCCCACAACAACAACAACAACAACAACAAACAACGT
>JAECUM010015998.1:0-15609 GCA_016617855.1 Megalonaias nervosa | reverse complement strand
AGAGAGAGAGAGAGAGAGAGAGAGAGAGAGAGAGAGAGAGAGTAAATGGTGACAGTGAAGGAAGTATTGATGTTAGGAACACATTTCAAAAGTTCAGTCAGAGTTACAGTTACGTAACGTTTACGCAAAGGTAGTATGTTAGGATTCACTAGCAAGTGAAGTATACTTGCATCTGCTGAATTAAAAACAGTTTTCCGGTTTTGAAACCCCAAGATGTATTGAAACCCCAAGATGTATTGAAACCCCAAGATGTATACAATAGCCTTGATCAGATCAATGGAAACAAAAATTAATATCATGGTTATTATTAGTGTTTACTAAAGTAAGTTCCGGTTACAAATGTTCTAACGGGGACAAAGTTTCCCACAAAATTGTATGTTATTATAATCAACTGAAAAGGGGTGCAATGGAAGGTTTAATACAAACATGGCTGATAAAGATGGTAGTCGGATTTCACTGTATATATATATAACGCATATTGTTTGAGCAGAATCATGTACTCAAAAGTTTTCCTCACCAAGATAGAATTTGCCCTGTCTCTTGGAGGCAGCAATGATTTCGTAATAACCATTGAACAATGAACTAGAAACTGAAAGAGATGACGTATTTAGTCCTACAATTTCCAGTGACTTTATGACCAATAATAACGGTATTACCAATCCAGAAGATCCTGTAAAACAAATGGGTGCAGCCATTATAGTCGTTGTATGAAAATCAAATCATACTGAAATGAGTAAGGCTCTCACGGATAACACAATTAAAAATGTTAAGTTATGGAATGAACATATTAGCAAAATATTAATATAGAATTAAATGATCAATGTTGGGTATTTATCGATGTATAATTCAAAGCTTTATGAATTGACCGCATTTTCTACAATTTGATTGGATGTAAACGGTCATGTGATATTGATCAGGAATTTTTTACACATCGATAAGTTCTACTTGAAGTGAGGGGAAGCAAAACCTACGATTCCTGGTTTATAAACTTTATTAAAACAATTGAAGTATAGGCCACTTGAGAATGCTACACCTGTGAATAATTTACAGTGAGGAATTTGGGATGCATAGGAAAACTTTATGGATAGATATAGTGCTGTGTTAGACAGAGTTTTAATAAAAGTCAGCGACACTGTGACTCCGAGATTTTTAAATCCAAGTCCTAACCAGTAAAACTCCATAAGGAGTTCCCTTTTGAGGATGTACTCAAAGAGGTTCAAACGAATCAGAGTATAAAATAGTTAATAATTTAAAGCATTCATGTGGTTGAGAACTTTATATTAACGATAAAAATCGAATATGAAATCTCTATTGCCATTTTAGCTCAAGACTACATTCTCGAAAGGGCGAAACCAAAGAGTATACTAAACGATGAGTATACTGACTGAATATTGTTTTAAAAGGTACATCGAATGAACAAGGAAACATACAGATCCTGCCCTTCAGTAAATAAAATCAAAGTTAGTACATAGAATTGGGAATTTAAAGGACGCGTGAACGAAGAAGAAGAAGAAATAAAAAGCCTAGTAAAATTAATAATCTTTTTTATGTCACCTATAGTCACTGTAATTAGTGATTATTGTGAACATTGGGGAGAGTGTAATTTTGTGCCTGTAGTTAACCATGCATTCAGTTTCCTTTCAAGGCATTACTGCTACAGACATCTTCTGGAACGAAAAGGAAAACAAAGTCTCAGTATTGTGTAAAACCGTGTCAGAACTTTGAATCCTATTTTGTGTAGAATATATATGAAATATATGATTTTTATATATTTGCTTTACAAATCAACTTCACTTATTATTTCCTCGTTTAATAATAATAATAATAATAATAATAATAATAATAATAATAATAATGATAACAAAAACACATAACACACATAATAATAATAATAATAATAATAATAATAATAATGATGATGATGATGATGATGATAATAATGATAATAATAATAATTATAACACATAACGCAAGGGCATATTTGAAAGCTGATATCATTCTCTATTTCGTCGGGAATGTTGTTGTTGTTGTTTGACTACTACGAATCATCACTATCATCATCATCATCATCATTATCATCTCAAGAAGACAAACAACAACAAATCATGATGAAATAAGGAACTCTCTGAGAATGAGATAGGAATCAAAAATGCACCTTTAAAAGTGCCCTTTTTTAAGTTTAAAATACCCAAGTTTAAGCTCAAAGTGTCCTATTTTTAGTTTAAAGTGTTCAGTTTGGATAAAAATTTTTTTACACCCTTTTTATTCTGGGAGTAACACTATTGGTACTTTACTGTGTTTTTAAATAATATTGCTTATGGAAAAATCAGAGGCAATTATATGAAGAATCCGACATGTATTTCACGATAGTTTTGTCCAGTCACAGCAAGTGTTAGCCTGTAGTTGTATTACACTTGATATTTTCCGGAAACGATGTAGAATTCCTACGACGCCAAAGCAGTACTTAGTACCTTTTTATCTGAGCTGAATTATTTTCGGAGCGCCTATTGCATCTTCAAACACTTCGATAAAACTGGCCTCTGACCACAATACCCATTGCATCAGAGTTTCACTAAAACGAAAATCATGAAGATATTCCAAAGCAATAATGTCTTGTTTGCATGATCTATTTGCCACTGACTTGTGTGGTTAAGTTTCTGCCTGTTTGTCAGTTTGTTTACATTAATACTAGATATAACCAAGCCGATCAACCTATAATGAAACCGTGCAGGTTATTGAACCAAGGTTGATGGCGATAGATGTCTATCAGTTATGGTAAGAACACCATTCTATTGAATGAATAGAGCATACATTAAACATAGGAAAGATAACTGTGGTATGGTTGAGAGAGTGCAAATAAAACCTAAACAACATGTACGTGTCAACAACATCGGTGCTTTAACCTCAAAAAGTGTAATTCAGTAATTAGGGCGATTAGCAGCATGCATCCAATTTAGTAGGACAGATAACCTATATAAAGGTTATATGCAAATGACTGGAGGCTTATCTATCTATCTATCTATCTATCTATCTATCTATCTATCTATCTATCACCAGTAACGAACCGTTCTTTATTCCACATATCTTTTTCGCATCATAAATCATAACCATTAAGACGAATGCTCATTAGATAGAGACATATCTTTCAGATTCCGCTGTGAACGTCTCAGAGGAACACACTTGCTCAAATTTTCAGTTAATGTTGAAAAAATCTATCGGGACTATCACATAGACTTAACATATTAATGGTAATATAATGGTAATGGAAGTTTAATGTACCAATTGTATGGGTGTATGTTTTAATTCGGGCATATTGATAAGTTTGTTTCTATGCATACAAACTATCATAACTTGTCGTTTCTCATTTTGTGGTAAAAGATAACGCTAAAATGAAAACTGTGAAAAGAAATAGAATACAATGTAATGTAGAATCTTTAGCATATTAGTATACTCATAAATGTTTGTTCTTGCACTGAAAACAATTATCTAAGATGTAACCATATCAACATTCATCTTCTACCTTTGGATATAATTTGTGTTCAATACAAGTCGATAAATACGTTGACAACCTTTCTCTTCATTTGGTCAGTAATAATGGCAGAAATGACAGAGATGGACTTTGCAAGATAATATATTAATCTTAACTGTTCAACCTGTAGATACATTTTTATATCAATTAACAACACGTTCATATTGTACGAGGTTTATTCCAGATCGATAAATTGTTTTGAAAAAGGACTTAAAGCTAACACACTTACTGTAGTGACCCACCCATTACATTTACATACAAATGTAAAATGTTTATGGTAAATACTGTGATATTCGACTTTAACAGAGCGATAGAAAACACTGGCTCACATAGAAAGGATTGCCATGATTATGGTATGCGTATTGCTTAAAGTTTCAATAAACTGAATTAAAAATGCATCCAAAAAGCATTCTTGACATATTTTGAAATATTTGTTGAATCAAATCAATTGCAAAGGAAACAAAAAAACGTCTTTTTATGTTGTAACAAACCAAGGTTATGCATTATTTGTACTTACGTTTCCGTTGATTGCTTTATTAAATTCTAATGATTATTTGTTTGATCATGGGGAGAGGGTGTCGTGTCTGGAAGATATTTCTTAAACTGAGTAATTAGTTTCTATGAGTACAAGTTATAATGTACAGTATTGACTAGGCTTTATTGTAACATAGATCAATATTTTGTAGAATGGACCATAATTTCTTAACATCTTGAATTCTGAAGATATTGTAATTAAGACGTTTTCAGTAATTTGAGGTAGAAATAATTCTTTGTATTAGACATTTGGGTCAGGGTTTGTGGTGCTTGGCGCAAAGCAACAATCTTAGACTTAGAAAGGTATGCTGATAAAGCATGCAAATGTGAAGCAGGAAACACTATACAAGTGTGCAATTAGAGACTCGTGATTTATGGTCACAGGTAATTAGATGGAACATATGTATGGTATTGGTGCGTTTAAGAACCCTTCCGTTGACAACGACTATTTCCGAAGATTCTTAGAAATGCAGGCAACATAGAACTCAAGCCAGCCTCACGTATTACTATGGATCTAGTATATCGTGAAAGACTATCGTTTTGCCATGTCAGTTACATTTGATAGGTCGATAGATAGACCGATAGAATAAGTTTTCAGCAGATTGGTATCATTGACATTTCCAAGTGCACACCAATGTTAACGCACTTGAGATTTAAAAAAAGGAAAAAGAAAATGCCCAACTTAGGACTAATTAATGAAACTTACAAATGTTACAACATAAAATAGTCGATGATTCAAATTACTGGAAATGTGATTTCAGATTTTTTTTTTTCAAGTTAGAAACGTACCTCCCTTCTTCGCTTCATGTTCCGCTGTCGGAAAAAGTTTTGTGAGGAATTTAGATTCTGTAGGTAGCTGTAAAGGAAAGGGGATACTGACTTTTCTATATGTCAGCTATATAAACTGAAGGGTTGACACTTGTAGACAACGCCAAGCACCTTACTCCATGCTGCTATCTGCAGTTTATATCACTGACTCTGGCTCATATTTGCATCAATATATATATATATATATATATATATATATATATATATATATATATATATATATATATATATATATATTCAAATAATGACGTCTAAATGAAGTGATGAATGCTCGAAAGGATGGGTTATGTTTTCTTCGTAAGGAAAATTCACCCATGTGTCATTGGCTGATGGATTGGGCTGATAAAAAAAATCCGGCGTGTTAAACACCAATTGACCTATATGAACTACGAGGAAAACGCCTTGCCTACTTAACAGAAGTAATATATTTCTTGCATTCTTTGGTTTACATTTCAGTTTCTCAACAAAATATCGTATAGTAGGTAATAACAAAATCACTACAACAAAAACATTACTGTTAGTTCATTCTTAAAGATTCGCAACTGAACCAAAAGAAAAAAAAATAAGGTGACTATACACTTAACTTAATTGTATAATGAATCTTGTCAGTTAACAATTGAAATATTAAAATGAAATTACGTAAAAACCACTTAGATCCAGAATATACGTATGTGCAGCATTTTATCAAAGTTCTCTTTTCCATCTGTATGTGACTATTTCAGCATGTTTGATTTTTAGAATTATTTCTTGACTGAAACTTTATGGATAATATTTTGGGCTTTCGAAAGTCACATACCTTCCTGTTCTGGGGCAGTGATCCACAAAAGCCAAACAAATCATTAGGTCACGGAAAAAGTTTTCGATAAACATGTACATGAATAACCCGTCATCTTGGGGTCCTCGGTTTTAACACAGTTAAGCACTTTCTCTTACGTTTTCACCCTGGTCTTTCATTCTTTAACTATGTTCGAACTTTAGATTTGTTTCTTGGTTGACTATTTATTAATAAAGTTTCAACCTTTCAAAAGGCACCCACAATCATTTGCTGCGGCGGTCAAACGCTTGAACACCCCACAAACAATTCGTTAGGTCACGGAAAGGTCGGTTTAGTCTGGTTCACTGTCCTCTCTCCACTCCTCTTCGTTGTGAGGGTATTGCACTGATCTCCGCCTTGTTAAAATTCGTACAATGAGAGTAAACACGCATGTTGTTCAGCTTGTCATACAACATCAAATATTAGTGCATATGAGTATTATAAATTCTGTCCTGTATCGGGAAAATTGCAATACGATAAGTTCTTCAAGTTCGTATCATTAAAATCATGTCTGATGCCCTCACAGAAATAAAATATATGCTGCTTGGGTTTCTAGGTTGAGGTGTGATTAACATTTTTGCGAACCTCTACGTAACAATGATTCTTTTTGCATACTTATACAACAGTATTGATCGATAGCTTGCTATTAGTCATGGTCCAGAGAAATACTGCTTTCTGTTGCATTGTTGTTCATTTCAGCCGCGTTTCAATTATCCTTTATTTACTGACTCTAGATCGTATTTACATCACCAGCAATAAATGTTCAAATAATGACGTCATAATGAAGTCGATAACTGAAAAGTTGGCCGATCTTCGTTGCTGCAAAAGGAAAATATGTAATTGAATCATTGGCTGATGGAAGAATTCCAGCGTGTTCCAAACAATTTTATCTCTGATAAACGAAGATGAAAAGTTCCTGACTATTTAAGAGCCTTTAATTTTGTCTCGTTGTGTTACTTACATTTCAGTTTTTCAACAAAATACCATGCAATGGAACAAAAATTGCATTGTTAGTTCATCTTTAAACATACACTACACCAGCATCTAATTTATTAGGATTTTAAAACAGTGGAATGTTCAGTACTGAAATAGAAATATGGAGACTATTGTATAATGAATCCTGTCAATTAATAATTTTAATATTACATTAAATAACGTGACAATCACTGCAATTCAGAATATCTGTCTGCAGCATTGTATTGAAAATATGCACTTTTTTCCATTGCTTTTGTTGTTATTTAACCATGTCCGAGTTTTAGATTTGTCAATTGGCAGACACTTCGATTCGTAAGGTTTTGTCTTTCCAAAAGCACCCACAATCCTTTGCTGCGGTGGTCAGACGCTAAAACAGCCCACAAACAAACCATTAGGTCACGGAAAGGTCCATGCAGCCTCACTCGTTCCTTGACCTCTCTCCACTCCGTTACCTTTCGCTATGAGGGTACTGCACCGATCTTATCCATGTTAAAAATCACACATTGAAGGTAAACAATCATGTTGTTCAGGCTGTTTTATATTACATTGTGTGTCCTGTGCCAGGAAAAATGCGTTAGGATGAGTCATACAAGTTGGCATGTAGGTTGGGGTGTGATTACCATTTTGTTGGACCCTTTGCTTAAAGTTTAATTCTTTGTGATACGGATACAACAGTAGTGTTCGATAGTTTGGAAATAGTCCTGGCCTTGAAGAATCCGTGATTTTCTTAAATTATTACCAAGCTTCACTTTTTCAGAAATTAGGTCGAGTCATAGTGATACCACTCATTTTATTTTAAAGAGTAGTTAGTTTAGTAAAGCATGTGTATCACATTATCACATGTCTCTCCTACTTTTAGCATATTTTGATTTATGTACTTTTCGTCACTTGTGGCCATTAGTAAGAAAGTGTACCTTCGTGCCTTTTGTTCTCTGTTATATGCAATCCTAGAGAACTTAATTACGAGGAATGCAGGATAGTTTCCAGGGTCCTAAAAGGCACTTTCAGGAAGACGGGTGCCTTGCATGCCCACATTGTCTACTAACAAACTTTTGCATGTCCATATTGTCTACTAGCTTATATTTAAAACAAACAAACTCCTTGTGAGGCAGTTCCTAATATTTGTTTAATTAGAAGTAAAGAACTCTTTCATCATGCCGTCATGACTTCTACACAATTCATTTATTTAGATCTTAAGAAGTGACCTCTCCCAAAAACAAAGCGTTAGGAATGTTAATTAGGTTCATTGCGAGACTTTAACTGATAAAAATCAGTTTCCCTATATTATTGATATGATTGTATAACGCTTGACAGGTACAACAGTAGAGCAGAAAGAAAAATATTTATTTAAGCGCCAGAAAATAAGTGACGCAATACATGGACTTGCTGTTTTTGGGGGATTGTCTAGTTGTATATGTGTCATTGTTCTTGACAAGTTTTAGACGGCCTGTGGAGTAGTTGACATGTTTTACCCCCTCAAACGAAACCTCGCATAAGACAATAAAGTATGGATAAATACTTAGACTGGGTCTTTTTAACCTGTTGGACATGGATGGGCTGTATCGGTATTTAAAGGTCAGATGAGTTGAACCTGAAAACGCCCTCTGTGTGAATTGCACTGAACTGTTATAAATTGATTTCTTCATGGACAATAAAATGGTAAGCTTGATATTGAACTCTGTCAATATTATTACCAACTGTATTTACTTTTACAACCATTACAATAGATGCTCTGTTGTTAGATAAGTTTATTTATCTTGCATCCAATAATAATAGTAATAGAACACAGATGCATGAAGGTACACGAGATACGTTTTTATTTGCCCATTAGTTTATTCTTGATTCATTTATCTATCCATCCATCCATCTATCCATAATGAATGAACACATGCATTTGCAAATATCTTAGCAGCATTGAGTAGCAAAGTATGGAAAACACTTGACTGACACTTGGAAAACACTTGACTGACACTTGGAAAACACTTGACTGACACTTTAACCTGTTTGGACATGGGTGGGTTGTATCAGTAAGTTAAAGTCATATTAGTTGTGACTGAAAACTGGTACTGTTTGCTAGGGCACTGAGCTGTTATAAAACTGATTTCTTGACGGACATTGAAATGGTATGCTGGAAATTTAACTCTGTCGCTATTATTACAAGCTCTAGAGTTGAATTGTTAAATGCTCTGTTGATAGATAATTTTATTAATCTTGCATAGATTGTCCAACTGTGGAATATAATATTGTTAGATCGTTCGTCTGAAAATTAGACTACAGTTACTCATTAACATTAATGACAGTTTAAATTCCAAAATCAATTTTGACCCTAGATAGATTGAGTATTCCTCTCGTTCGAAACTCCATGGGTATACATATTAATACAGATGACTGTGGATTATTTGAATGTGTAAATGTGTAGATCCCTGACTCTATTTGTAGCAGAAGTATGTAAAGCGACTGAGACAGGTCATTATGTGTGTTAAAAATAATTAAGTTGTTGATTATTTGTCTTAAACGGACGTATGTAAGTGACCGACACATAGGTTAGTAGAACATTTAAAAATACATTTGTTGTTGACGAATACTTCAAAGATCCCAATCAAGTTATTGATTCAATAAAAATGGCAACTTTAGTGCAACGTTATCTGCTGCAAATGAGAGATTAATTACAGCTATTACAGTTGAAGAAGTACACAACACAATTCAAAATCCTAAAATAATATAGCGATAGATATCATTAAGGAGCACATTGAATCCGATGGAACCTATTATGCTACATTAAAAACTTACTCTTTTAATCTTGTTTTTGACAGTGGTATTATCCTAGATTGTTTGGGATCAAAGGATTAAATCAACCAATATACAATAATAAATTTACTAAAGACCCTCTCTAGAGTGCCGAACAACTGAGTTCTTTTAGAAAATTGCTGAACTCAAGTTTAATTGAAGACTGGCGGAATTTTGAGAGTCACCCTTGTTACGTATATGTAATTTAATTGCTTGTGTGTTAGTTTTAAATTCTTTTTTATTTTATTTTTATTTCATTACATGTTATTGTTATGATAACTTTATTCACTGGATTTAACTTTTTTTTTCTTTCGGAAAATTCAGTTCAGTTCAGTTCAGTAACTAACCAATATTGCTACATTGTATTTTTAGCTGACCTAGTTCCTGACCTTGATTCAGAATTGGTAAACAACTTTATTCCTTTCCTAGAGTGAAAATCATTGTTCGTAATCAAGGTCATACTTGGCTTGCGTGTCAGCTCTGTTGTAAACAACGTTTAGTTATTTATTTTATTATTGAATCTTATGGTATGATTCGTTCAGTAGAATCAAATTCGTCCATGGCGGACGTGATAACAGACATATGGTGTTACTGCGCCATTCGAACTAAGTTACCACGTGACCCCATCACGTGATCTAAAAATAGCTTTTATAGTGATTTAATTCAGTCGTAAATTAATACCTTCGGAGCTCAAAGGTATTTTGTGTTGTGACCAGTTTGAGTTAAGTTTTTCTAGTTTTCGGAATTAGTAATTAATTTCTCTGGAAAACATACATAAGTGCTCTGCATTAGAATTCTTGGACAAAGACATTTATTGGAAATTATTCGGAATTCTAAAGCCGGAATATTAATTTTGATTCATAAAATTCAACAAGGAACTGTTGACACAACAGTACTAAACAGGATATAGAAGACGTCATCGCCTTCCATCTTGGAACTTCATCGGGATTCAACTTTGATTCATTTCGAACTTTTTAGTGATAGGACTTATATTATTAATTCTAGGATTAATTTTGGATTAGATTCACAAACCGTAAGTCCTTTTTGCATATTTGTACATTGTTTTCTAGGGAAATAAATTATTTTTGTTAAAGTTTACGAAGCTTGTTGGCTTCACTCTTTTCTTCGTTACTTTGTACGAGCCTAGACACGTAACACCTTTACTTTACATGAAAATCAGTCTAGTTTTAGAAAAGGTTCTTCCCCTCAAGATAAGATCGTTTCTTCATATGGAGTGGTAAAAACATTAATATCAAGAAAAAGAAATAATTATTTTCTGCATTTGTCGAGTTTGAAAAGGCATTTGACACTTGTGAACAGTTGGTCTTTAGAAACAAAAGACTGGTTCTATGTATTATTCAAAATCAAAGAGCTCAAGTTAACAAGTAATATTCTTTGTGAAATAGTCAATTGGTAAAGTGCCCCATGTAATAAGGGATATGCATTGTGAAATTAAGTCAGTTGGTAAAGTGCTCCAGGTAATAAGGGATATGCATTGTGAATTTAAGTCAACCGGTAGAGTGCCCAAGGTAAATAAGAAGTATCTATTATAAAATAATTTTAAACACAAATAAACACAATTTATGCTTTACATACATGTACTTGTCATTTTTTATCATAATGACACTTTCACTGTTGCAGTTTAATTGCATCACGTCTATATATATATATATATATATATATATATATATATATATATATATATATATATATATATATACCAAAGTGAATGTAGATCAAATGTCAAGGTTGAAAAAAGCATGATAGTTAAATTTGGTATAAGGCTAACTAATCGTCTCTCGTTTGGAGTTGGCAACACATATTTGATAATAATGTGTTGCGCATGTTAATATGGATGCAGCCTCTGGGGTTTTAGTGATAATGCTGTTACTGAATACGTATAAAAAGATTCCCGAAAAAGAGTTTTATTAATAAGATAAAATACACCAATATAAAATGTTGTATCAAGAAACGGGTGGGTTTCATGCAAGCATTTTTCATAAAAAAATTAGAGCTGGTTTATTATCTAGATTTATTACTGGAGTAAAATTTCAAAATTGTATACCATATTAAGTTACTGGATGCTGCCTCTGGTATATTCACTTTTTGAAAAAGGTTTCATTTATGAAACTTATTCTGTGCTATTTAAGTCGAAATAATTTCTGATTATCTTAATCATTCTTCTCTGTTGATCGAGTAAAGAATAAATATATTACCAAGTTGGTATGCTTGTGTTATCATGCTTCTAATGTAGAACGTCTCGGATAATTGTAAAAAAGTTTGTTTTTTAAATATTGTGAACCTTTCCTAACACGCATACCTGGAAAGAATATAATAATTTTAACAACGTTACCTTCTACGAATCATATGCTCCTTACTGTAATTAGAAGGTGGCAAAATGTGGATATATCTGAAAGAAAATGTGAGTTTTGCGCGTCACAAGATATAGGCAATTAATTTCAAGTCCTTTTTCGATGCCAATGTTTTGGTGAAATAAAATACAAAATAATATATAAGTAAGAAGGATGTCAAAAATATTAATAGATACAACGCTATTGAGTTGCTAAATAATACAAGGTGTCACCGTCTTTTTAAATGAAGTTAATTTATATAACTAAAGTTCAAATCATTGTGCCACTATGACACTACCTTTAGTAATTTGTACTTTTACTCTAGCCACAACCATCAGTAATTTGTATTTGTGCTCTAGCCGCTATGCTACCAACATCAGTGTTTAGTATTTGTACTGTAGCCGCTATGCCACCACCATTAGTAATTGCATTTGTACTCCCGCAGCAATGCCACTACCGTCAGTAAATAAATGAATAGAACAAATACGATAAGGGAACTGAGAAATTTGCTTTGGCGAAGCTGTGGAGTCGTTTGATAAGAACGACACCAGTAATGTTATTACTTCTACTTTTATTATTATTATTATTATTATTATTATTATTATTATTATTATTATTTATACATTATTCGGCTGTCTATACATATCCCCGATGATAATAGATGTCGCTGACAATGTTGTTGTTACTGATATTATTATTAACAATAGTAATAGTAGAAGCAGTAATAGTAGCAATAAGTCGTATCAGTATTATTAGTAGAAGTAGCAATGATATTAGTATTATAACTGAGGTTAAATAAAACTATATACACAGCATTATCATAATGTCTAAACATTGGTAGTCGTGTAGTCTTGCCAACATTTGTAGAAAATCTGACCAATGATTTCTATTAAAAGTTGAAACACTGTAAAACGATATGTTTTTGATCCTTAACCAACCCAAATTTATCTATATTTCGGTGTTTAAGCGGTCATTGACTTCCAGTTACAAACATTGCCTCTGAGCACATATGGGGAGAGATTACTAAATCCTGTGATATATATTACCTATATGCATTTCTCCCATCTGAACTCAGACTGACATTCCAAATGATACTAGGATTCCTAGAGGAATTGTGCCATTATAGTACATTAACACATACTACAACTCATGCGGTACCCTGCGTTTTGTTTTCAATCACAGTGGAAAAAGGCCTACCGGAGTTTGGATTCCATTTCCGGGTCAATGATAAGATAGTTATTTACCATATTTCATATTTACGTTATCTGTGCGCTTCCGCTATACTGCTTTTACAACCACAATAAAAGGCATCTCAAAATAAAGAATTGTTCCTTCCCCACCATTCCATGGTAACAATCAGTCCCTGTCAATAATATTACACATTGAAAACCTTTAAATTTAGATAGAACTGCTTGGCTACACTCCGAAGTTAAACATTTTATTTTGGTCTGAGCCCAGTCAGAGGCTTGATATGTAACCATTTATACTGATAACACAACTTTATCATACGTTGCCAATGAGAAATAATAGGGGAAATTTTCAATAAAGTCAGTAATAAATTCTTCAATTACAGACCAAAATTTCAGCAGCATACCCACTAATGAAAAATGACTGTTTCAATGTTGGCAACCCACATGAGAGTAAAATATTTCAAACTGCAATGGAAAGAAAACCGTTAACGATTTTTGTTCCAAATACGAAGGTTATATATTTAACACAGTTTCAAATATGAAACAAAGCCTAGTTGTTGCCAAATCTTTTGAAAAAATTCAAAAAGTATCTTCATTTCAACTTTTCATAAAACTTTAATATAAATTTAAATGTAGATTCTGAAATTCTTTAAAACTGTAATTTGCCAAATAATAAACTAACGCAAGTCACCTAAACAACCACTAGCATAGATCCCTTGCAGAGTGTACTGCCTTTCTACTAAAGTTGGACATATATGGCCAATAAGGTGTGTAATAAAAACAGGAATCATGACCCCACCAACTTCACCCCGCTACATAGGACCCATCATGATTGCAGAATATTGATCTCATTGATCTGTATCATTGATATTGGAATGTAGATAGATCAAGAGTTTCAAAATTAATTACAAGACTCTTTCTAACACATGTAAGCCTGTTCCCAGTCCTTTGATGTGTTACCATGAAAGGTGAAAACACTTCAAAACATACTCGCTTCAAGAAGGGATGTGTCCATATAACAGAGGCATGAATATTTCCAAAGACCGAACCCCTGAAACAAATCATGCAGAGTTAGTTAACGGTATCACCCCGTCTACTTGTTTTAAAGTATTCGGACAAGACAGCAATCAGATTTAAGTATTCGGACAAGACAGCAATCAGATTTAAGTATTCGGACAAGACATTCAAAGCCAGACAGCAATCAGATTACAGCCGATCCAAATAATCCTGACACTGAGTTGGTTAGCCTAATAAATAGATGTAATTGTCTGTATCTCATTTCCAGCATGCAATTTTTAAAAGTGGCATTAAACAGTTTACAAGGAAAGCGGCTATTAAACAATACAAAAATGATAGAGATGAACAAACCATACAACAACACTACATCATGAGGCAGGTACCGATCTAATGGAGAGTGCTTTGACAACCACAACAAAAGATATCTCAGATTAAGGAACAATTCACACCCCATCTTTCCATGGTAAAAATCAGGCTATGTCGTGAATATTTCACAGTTAAGGGCACAACCAAACGAAAACTCGAAAATTTAGACAGTACTACTTGGAAACATTTTGTTCTGGACTTAGTCCTTATCAACGTAAGATGTTGTTGTTGTTGTTGTGGGGATTAACGCCATTTTTCAGCACACGAAAGGCTATACATAGCGGCCAGTATTAATGGTGGAGAAAGAAACCGGGAAATCCCCGGAAAGAACCACCGACCCACGAGAAGCTACTGGCACGCTTTCTCACATATCTACATTCGCCGAATCCTAGACTCGAACCCACGCAGACAGAGGTGAGATGGCAGTGATCCGTAACGGAGAGCGCTTTAGACCACTCGGCCACTCGGGGCCCCATCAACGTAAGAAACAGCGATCCAAACATTTGGACATGTGCTCCGATGATGCACTACATTATTTGATATATAAATTTTGAGGTTTTGTTTGTATGAAGAGAAAGTTCGACAACGGTAGATGCTGATCATCTGCTAAACGTATACATGCTCAGTAGGTGAGGGCAGGTTTTTATGTGTTTAATGGACGTAGTTTGGAAGTAATACTGATCTGGTAGAAAGTTTTAGTTACCTTAATCGTCTTTTCTAGAGCAATGGAAAGCTCTCTAAAGCTCAACAAACGTTGGGTAATAAAGCAGTAAACGTAATAACTATGATTATTTGTAATTTAATTTATATTAATTTCTCTTTCTCTGTATATATATATATATATATATATATATATATATATATATATATATATATATATATATATATATATATATACCACATACATTAAAAAATAACATGCATTTAAAGTGTTGGTATAAAGCAATTTGATATACCAATACTATTGGTATATCAAATTGTGATCCGCCCATGGCGCAATAATACGCATATATACACATTCTCGCGAGCGTCTGCAGTTGATTCTAGATCAATGATCAATTTCCACAAATTAGTCACTAGTGACGTATGAAAATAATGATGAAAAGTATTAATAATCCCCTTTTTCTAAATTAATTTAATATGGTACACATTTTCATCACAATCCTTTCTGCTTTCTGTTCTCCCCTCCCCTCTCAAGCATAACGGACAAACTGCGCA
>JAECUM010015997.1:0-79206 GCA_016617855.1 Megalonaias nervosa | reverse complement strand
GAATCATGCATATATATATATATATATATATATATATATATATATATATATATATATATATATATATATATATATATATATATTCAGCCTGGTATTATATTTGCTGTTTCCAAGCTGTATTACATTTACAACAGATTCTGCGTACACCCCTAGTGTAGCTAAAATATCTCAATAGCAGAACATGTGTTACTGAAGAGGCCTAAAGTGGAGCAAGCACTAACACCACGGGCACTTGATAAACCAATCTTTGAGGGAAAATAGACTGAAAAGGGAATTCATATGTGTATGAGTTTGAAGAATTAATTTTAACAAACAATACCAACGTACATTCGCACCTTTTCTCCAATTATTGGCATTTAATGCAACTTAAATTATCAAATATTTCTTACATAATTTAATCAAAATAACCTTACTGTTTGTTGGCACCAAAATTATGTTTTGCGCTGGAAACGTGCTTTAGAACGTATTAGGAAATTCAGAAAGAATCAATCTAAACTGTTATAGGAAAGACCAGAAACTAGATTAAGAGATTTCCAAACTATTGTAAGGAGACGTTAATCCCTCCTGCCCCAGCTATGAAACCTTGCCCAGTATACTTTAGTATTCTAATGTAATAATTAGGCTTTTGAAACATATAAAATATTTAAATTCTATGTTCTAAAGTTTGAATTCGACTAGCTTCCGAAGAAAATTAGAAAAATAAATACAACCCAGGAATCGCTGCCTCGTTTAAATATACGAGTCTCTATTTCAAATTTAAAGAAGGAAAATGGTGTGTTTTCTTACTTTTGCAGCATTTCATATTATTATGCATTTTATTTCCAAACAATTTATTAATTTTAATCCGCCACAATATTTCCCACAAATTTAACAAAAGGGAAGATAAATTTTTGCGAAGTTCAGCATGGGATAAGTATCCACAATTTTACCTTTCAAGGGATTTTTGTTGTTGTTGTCTTTGCTTCCCACATGCTCTCCGTTTTTCCCCATAAGTCTGCTTTTGATCAGTAACAAAATCTGATTAAAGAGTATACTAATGACTCTGAAATATTACAGACAGTAAGCATTGCAGAGGACCAAGACTTTCCAAAAATCTTAAAACCCAGACAAAGAACCTGTTTTTGTGGGTAATCGTGCCATCTTCCAGACAGAAAATAATATTTAACTTTTGAATAACGGTAAAATGAAACTGGTCCGCGTTCACGGTTATCCTATGACGGGAAAGTTTACCTCATAGCAGAGGCTGAACACAAAAGAAAAATGGTGCGCATTACAAAGAGAATCAAAGAGCTGTTTTGGTCCTTCATAAAGATATATAAATGCATACATGCTTTATTTACTTCTAGTTTTTCTATTCTTAAATTTAGAAGCCTATTTGTTTTGGGTTTTTTTTGTTTCTTTTTTATCTTAGGCACAGAGGTAGTACTGTTGTTGGAATTGTAGGCAGATCACATTCCGATTGCATGGAGAGGGAAAAAGAAGAAATAAAAACTTGAAAGTTTTTCCTGCTATTAAATCAAGGAAGAAAACGTTATAGAAGCACAGCAATAAACGGATGAGTAATGTGCAAGAAAATATTCCTTGCTGTGTGGTGAGATATTTGAGTAAGCTCCATGGAAATTTTTATGAGGATATATAGAACATATGTCAATTCTAAATTTATGAATCTTATGTTTCTTCACGCATTAATTTGATCATGTGTTTGCTATACACAGCAATTATCAGTTTAAATTTGACACAATACAAAGCCTGTTTTTGTTTTATAAAATTCATATTTCAAGATAACCCTAAAATTATAAACGTTCTGCCTGTCTGCATTTAGTATTCATCTCACTCAAAACCCTGTCATATTGGAAGGATTGCGAAAAGCACAAACTTGAATAGATACGTTTGAAATCTTGGATTTGCATGGATAACTAATGTGAAAATATGTTGATTTACATCCATCAGTCTGCTAGCAATGTTTACGGAGAAATTACATAGTATTTTAGTATCAGAAGCTTATAAATTGCCGGCATCGTGTTTGATGCGTTTCCTTTTATAACATGGTAATCAATACCATACAACAAATTTATTTTGTAAAATGAAATGGATCATCCTGCACGTTACTTTATTGATTTTGTACACCACGTTTTAACGTAAACATTCTGTTTACATTATCTAACTTACAAAATATGGACAGATGTTAAGCACATACTTTAAATATACATAAGGAATGAAAGAAAAGACGAATAAAAGTAACCTTTATTCATTGTAATTCACCTGTCTATGGCAGGAGGTATAATGCCATTGTTCTGTCCGTTATTCCATGTGGTAGTTTTTAGCTCCGACGCAGTAACTAAAATTCTGATTGTATAAGCATGGTTTCATCGCCTTAGATGTATTACACCTACAATGGTACACATACATTTCTAAGTTTCAGGGTCTAAATGTGAACGGTCATGGTCTTTAAGAACCATAATGGAGTGAATTGTAGGTGGCATTTCGAGGAACAAAAGAGGTAAATACCAGGGCCACGTTGACAAAAAGAAATAAGAAATAAAAAAAAAAAAACAACTTTGCAACAGACTATTTCATTTGAAACTAGAAGGTGAACTGTCATTGTCACCGCAGTCGGAAGAAAATCTTAGGTTCAGTTTTCTTATTTTCTCGATTTCATTGAATGGCAATAAAATTCATTGTATCTGCACAGAATTAAAGAAAAGCACAACTAAACCACTAAATCCAGCAAGATCTTGCCTTTCATACCAAATCAGTACCAATCCATGTTATGGCCAAACTTTTGTTTTGACTTTCATAGAACTTTATTAGGATTATTTTAGATTCACTTCATGATACTGTAAGTTCCTCTCACATTTTAATTTATAAATTGTTTGCTAAGTTTTACACAACTTTATAAATTTGCTTCCTTCTTTTACTTAGTTTATGACCATAGATTCGTAACAATTGAATTATCTCTGCATTGTATTTCAACTATCGTAACAACTATACAATATGTATGGAATATGAAACTTATCCCTACGTAGTGCTTCAACTATTTTAAGATCATATAAAATGTATGGAATATGAAAGTTTTCTATACATAGTACTTCATCTATTATAACATCTATACAATATGCATGAAATATGAAACTTGTCTATAGTTAAACGATTGTATCATCTATATAATATGTATAGGTTATTGACTGAGTATCGAAAAATATTGGTCCCGAGTGCATTTGGCAAAGGATGCCCTAGCTTGCGAGGGCATCCTATGCCACATGAACGAGGGACCAATATTTTTCAATACTCAGTCAATAGCCTTTTTATTATATACTTAATAACAAACCTATTAACCGTTATGTTATATTAAAGGAATAATAACATAGAAACATTGAAACATATTTTACATGATGTTCAATTTATGAATAAAACTTGAGCACCGCGCATTATTATGCACTGTTTTAATACTATGGACACGTGCGTCAATAGTAAACAAAACTTATCTTGCAAATGAGAATGGAATGTTATATAGCCAACGAAAAACAACGAAATATTTATACGAGAAACAAATATTTATATGAGGAAATAATGAGTCAACACATCACTGGAAACTGTAGGTATAATTTTGAAAAGGTGCGCCAGAAAAAAAATACTCGAATGATTTACTTTGTTGGCGACTTGTTCGTCTTTAGATGATGCTGTCATAGGTGAAGAAGTACATGTTTGGGAGGGGGTGGGGTGGGTAGATATTGAACAATAGTATGCATCAGGATTGAAGAATATTCCTTCTGCTTATTTACACTTAGTTTAGAGTCGTATGCTGTGACTGATTAATTATTTTTGTGTTCTGTGAGCTGCATGATTTTATTTGGTGACACTCCGTCTTTTGAGACCGCTGTAAGTATTATTTTCCTGACGGAATGATTCGTGAATCTGTTCAAAATTCCTGCATTTTCAACAGCAATCTGCATCAGCGTTCCCAGGGTATTCTATCCCATCTGTCTTGGGTTATTCCTGAAAATAAGGATTGATATTCATTTTGAAGTATCTGTGTTTCACGAGATTCCAAATACGGGATAAAACAATATTATTCTGAGTGACTTATAGTGCACCGTTTACGTGAAACAGAACATGCTGATGAACCTACTGATTGATACATTGCATAAAAGATTAGTCCGACGTTCTCTCTCTCTCTCTCTCTCTCTCTCTCTCTCTCTCTCTCTCTCTCTCTCTCTCTCTCAGAGTTTCCATTTTCTTCTTGCAATTTTAAGTCTTTGGTGGTGGCTACCGTAGAATTTTTTTTATGCAATTTCATTTTGGATGACAGCTATATTTTGCCGTCACACATGCATAGAGATAAATAAAGGTTCATTAAGATAGGCTTTCAGTAGGTGTGGATGAGTATGTTCTATTATCCTAGGATCACTCTTCACATCCCATAACCGTCGCTGAACATTTTTTACATCTAGTTGCGTCGCCGCTTAGGTATTGTGATTTTTCTGATTTTAAATGAAATTTTCCACGTCACGTGGATTTATGTTTAGATCTCTTGCTTTCGTTTTTATTTCTTCCACAAACGGACGTTGGAAACATCAAAAACGATCAGCGTTCATTGCCATTTTTATTTTGAAGAAGACAGAAATAGTTCTTCGAACGCGGGCACGTAATTACCATATAAGGAAGCAGTGAAAATTTTTACTTAACTTAAACTAATGGGATTTTTTATGAAGTATATAATAAGTACGAAATATGAAACTTGTCTGGACATAGTGCTTCAACGATCGTAACATCTATACAGTATATATGGAATATGAAACATATCTCTACATAGTGCTTCAGCGATCCTAAAGTCCCCAAATGCCACCGTTTATCATAAATTTCCCCATTCTTCCAATGTAGCTAAAGTTTGGACGGAAGGAAATGGTTTTTAAAAATGCTGTCTCATATAAACCGTTCTTTGAAATGACCAAACTTAGGTTTAAACGACGTTCAAATATTCAGTTTAAAATCAAGAGGTGCCACCCCTTATTTCAGTCAACGATGTCGCCTGTAATTCCGTTCTTTTTCGGGAGTGCTCCAAAAGTAGTGATGAAACACATTCGATAAAATCCGCTAGTGACTAATCGAATAGGAACGCGGCGCACCCATTGATTCGAGAGGGAATGAAAAGAGGCAAGCCCGCATTTTTAAGCCGATCTAAGAAGAAAAAGCGTGCATTACATAAAAATAAGACTCGGAGGAATATTAGTGATCAGCTGGTCCGCTAAAATACCTTAAAGACAATTTAATATAGGGTTGTGTTGGCTTCTAATGCTTACAATGGTAACGTCATCAAATCTTGTGTTCCATCTCTCGACTGAAACTTGTTTACCCACGGATGTCGCCGATCAACATCGGTTTAATTTCGTACACGTTTGAAAAATGGCGGGTTTCTCAGTTCGAGGGAAAAATTGCATGGCTCATAGTGTGATGAAACGTTGATAATATTACTTAGTTTTAATGGAACCCAACGATATTTAGGACCAATATCTTTCAAGATTAAGTATTATTATGATGATTTGGCATATGAGACTTTTTACGCGTAACGATGGCATTGGGGCTTTAACATCTATACAGAATATATGGAATTTGAGAACTATCCAAACCTCTAAAAGTCCTTTCATCCTTCTTGATTGCTTCCTTAGAAGCTTTAGGGACTTCAGTATTAGATATATTTGGACATTGTCTTTTGAACTTTTTTACATAAAGCAACTTCAAAGACAAAAATTTAGCTACAAGCCCGCCAGTTATTTATAACCAGAGAAAACTAAGACAACGATAAAATCTGCCATCTGTCATGATCGGTATACTGAGTTAAAGGCCAAAGTTGAGTCGAGTACCTAAACATTTGAGAAGATAATATTCATGTACACGGTGTTAGTTGATACATAAGAAGAAACAATGGACATGTTACTATGGTATAAGTTCATTGACGGTAGTTTTGATGTATAATATAACTCTTGTGTCCGTTGTCTGTCATGTTCTTTGTAAGTACTGAACATTCAGTACGGTCGTAAATTATTGTTCTGTTGATGTCAATACATATACTACAGAACCCATAGAGTATATGCGACACCATTGATACTTATCTGCACCACACAGAGTTGGTTCTCTGGTCAGTACGTGCAAACTACAGTTTTGTTTTAAAGAGGTTTCTTTTGTGTTAGAATCGTCCTCTACATAGATAACTCATAGTCTTGCACTTGTCACACAAGTCATTGAACTTTCTTCTGACAATACCAGTCAAATGACTATTAAGCTGTATATGGATGCCTATTGATAATACTTTCTTGGTATCCCATAGCAACAAACGAGTGCTGGAATAAAGCTTGTTCCCATTAATACATATAGGTTTCTTGGAGTATTGTTCCATCCCTCTAGATGGGCATTATTCATTAGGGATCAGAAGACTACGTTATTAGAGACTGTTCGTAACAAAAGGATTAATATTTATTACATCTGAATTTATATTTCTTCTCAAAGGGTTTAATAACATCCTTAGCCATATTCCATCTCATTTTATATTTCTTCTCAAAGGGTTTAATAACTTCCTTAGCCACAAATAGCTCTGTAATGCGTTTTACCAGATAAACCTTGTCTGTAACACAAGATTTCTCTCCAATGATTTATAACCATTGAAGTTTTTGACATATCATAATTATCCTCTATGTTTTACGCTTTGCTTTTCCTTACACGTAAAGTAAAAGAAACTTATGTGCTTCTTCCTCTGAAAGTAGAATCAAAACCCAGACCCGATAAATCTGAATACAAAATCTGGTACATGCTCTAAGATTTAAACAGATTCCAGAAACCAAATAATTATATCGATTGCTTTAAATGTTCTGTGCCATGATCCGTGTCTTTTGCATACAAGACAATACATACTTATACTCTCAATTGTTGGATAATGTACAAATCCAACTTTGCAAGATGTCTACGATATAGAAGGGGATCATCCTTAAGTAGAGAAACTTGTTTCTAGCAAAATAGTACAGTATACACTAATTTTTAGGCTTTGAAGATGACGATTCCATACGCACCATCTCTGGTGGGTCTGATAATTAAGACGTGGCATAGGAACACAATCATTTAGGAACTTAGGCTATGTCTATTACCATAACTTATCTGCGATTTGTGCAGCTCATTTCTTTAACGTCAAAGATCTTCACGAGCTATACATTGGTTCTAGCCATTGTTACCAATCGAATCGCTAGCTTTTAGTGTTGCTTATGCACAACTGTTGCATTTTATGAACAGGTTTCAAATATTTAAGGAATGCCTGCAGTATCGCTCTATGAGGAACAATACCATTTGTACTGGTCTACATTCTAATTATTTAACGTTGTTGAGGGACAATTACTAGGTATTAGGCACAATCCATACATAATTGATGCTAATCACTACATTGCAATATTCATTAATTTCTTTTAATATATTCGTCAACACTCTGTAATTCTTCATTTTGAAAGACTTAATTTTCGTTAAGGTCATCGCAGTACATATTAGCTGTTTACTTGTTTTGTCTACATGTAGAATTTCATTACAGGAGTCTTAAAAAGTTTCATGATGACCGTGTAATTTGTAATATACTGCACTTGTTACGGGTAATGCTTCATTCGAGTAAAATATACGTGAATCACAGAAGCCGCCATACTGAATACCTAACATGTGTAATGAGCTTTAAGTAGCCAATTGATTTCGTTTGCTAGAGGTAGTAACCTTTTATTCCGCAAGATGTTCAAAATCCTTTTGTTGTTAGTTATAATGCCAAGGGTCAATGTGGAATGATGTGGATCAACGCCTCTTGCAGAGTGAAGATGGACCTGTTTGGGTAGGGGCCAAGATTTGATGTGACTGTTATCTACTTGTAGATATTAATATTACAGCATCAGTGAAGTACACGAAGAGTAGAGCTGCAGGAATAGACTGTTGTATGACCACAGTTTGTGTTGTTAATTTACATACTGCGAGATAATACACGTGTTCAGTCAGTTTGTAGAATACTATCTGAATGTCATGTCATGTAACCTCTGTCTGACCGTTATTGTTCCTCTCTAGCAAATCATCATACAAAAACATACAGGCAGTAATCTATTGGCAGTTATCACATAGTAGGTATAGTTTTCCTATAGTATATGCAGTTTTATATATTTTTTATATTACCACACGTTAAAATATTACTTTATGTGATTCTGATTGTTCCAAATAAGCCCATGAAATTATTGTGCAGTATTCTCTTTACTGATTGTCTGCGATCGTGGGAAAACTCGCCAAGGCTCGCAAAAGCTGGACATTATTCAACTTGTTTCATAAATTCGGTATTAAATGATTATCCATTTCCGATCCTCTATTTCAGCGGCTTCAACTGATATTCACAAAGGGTAAATATTCTACGTTACGGATATATTAAAAGAGGAGAATTATGTCTTGAATATTAACAAAAGTGTCATTAATTAACATAATGACATTGGCAGTTCAGCGGCCTCAACCTAAAATGTTGTCTTAATTTTATCACATCCAAAATGATACAATATGTTTAAATATAATTCGTGATGAACATGGTTCGTATCCATGGAATTAATATAATATATGGCATAGTAACACGAGTAAGTTTTAATCAAATAGCTGGATTTGTTTAGTAAAATTAACCGGCCGAATCACAACTGTTTGATTTGTCACCCTACGCAGAAGCCAAGAGGCTGAACTCGATAAACACTTATTTCTCTTTGGACTTTAATGTAGCTTTCTACTAAGTACAAGTAGCATTCATCACTAGTTAGCATATCTCCAGGAAGAATCAGAGGCAGAATATTTTTCTTAGACAGTACAATAGGATGAAATAACAGATGTTTGGTTCAATAATCGTAGTGATATATTAAAAAAGAGGGAAAAAATTGCATGAATTTTATCCATATGTATCAGTATTGAAGTAAATCTACAAAGTTTGATCGCAGTTTCGCATGTGTGGTTTGATCCAGAGGGTGATAAATGTTCGGTTCAAACACGGGACTGACTGATCATGCTTCTCAAACAAGTGCGCTAGTTAGACATCATATCAAAACTGAATTATCGTTTCATTTGCAAAGACCAATTTTATTTATAATTATTTTAAATATATTTATTAATATAATCATTTTAAAAATGAAAAAGGGTATATTTTATCATAATCTCCAGCCAGCCTTTTGTTTTGAAAGTAAGATCACCATCACCCGCAAAAGGTGTAAAATATGCATATAATCTCTCAATAAATGGATCTAAAGAAAGATTATCTCTTGTGCGCACGTAAGATAAAATATGCGAAGATTTGAGATCCATGGTTTATTGCAGAAAAAATGCAAAACTGCACAGATATTGTTGCCTTTACATTGGTATATGCAATTTAGAATAAAATAGAATGTCATAAAGGTATTTGCATGTTGCGTTCCAATTCTCAGAAGAGTTTTAAACGGTTGGGAATATTTTAATTGGACGACTTCAGAGCCAAGAATTTAGTACATTTCTCACAAACGACCAGATCTCGAGTCACAAATTTATGCCCTATCAATTTTTTGGTCAACTTGAATGGACAAATCTCACTTATTCTCTGTAGGAAATAGTCAAGAAATGTCAAAGTTCGCAATTCTTGTCAGGAAAGATCAAGAAACATTCTTCGATGGCTAGCAAGAATCCAGGAACAGTCGGAGAAAACACAATATGAACGATTTTTTTCTCAGTCACTCGGTGGGATGCAATAGCCACTGATGGGCTCCATTGCTGTTGTGATACCTTGAAGGAAACATGATGGAGAGCCATACACGAGTCATAATGCAAATCTTTCTATCTATGTCATTACGCCGAGTCATATATTTCCTGGCTCTAGCAGTGAACACGCCTCAGAATAGGCACATTAGTAGAAATATGTGGCACCCAGACTTTTTACGGGAATTAACATTACACCGAACGTTTTATATGTGGCGAAACTCTTGCCCCCAGTAGAAATGTTAAATACTTTGTTATTACTATCCAATATAGCACTTTCTGATTACTATCCAACATCCACTTTTGGATTACGATCCATCACATTACTTTATTATTATCCAACGCATCCCATTTTGATTTATTACCTATTGCTCCTCGCTATCATATCAACACGTTGTGTGTAGTGGCGAACACTTATATGCTTATACCTGCATATACACAAACACGCTATCGGACAAGAGGGGGTAGGATGTAAAAACAAGGCGGATTCCTGTCGTTTCCGCAAGAAGTTATGCCCTCGCTAATACCACCTTCACCTCCTTCTTCATCCTCGCTAGTTGATCATAATTTCAGAAATAAACAGAAAGAAAGGGTTCGACATTTTTTGCGAAGTCAGGAAACAACAACAAAGACACGAAAAGGAA
The DNA here is from genome assembly GCA_016617855.1 of Megalonaias nervosa. Classification (NCBI taxonomy): domain Eukaryota; kingdom Metazoa; phylum Mollusca; class Bivalvia; order Unionida; family Unionidae; genus Megalonaias; species Megalonaias nervosa. Next base: position 68,803 of record JAECUM010015997.1, on the reverse strand, counting down.
CGAAAAAGAAAGCAAGGCGACGAAGAAGACAAATTTGAACAGTGAACCGAAAGAAGAGAGTGAAAGTAAACGACTTGTCTGTTAGAAGGCATTTTGGAGGAGTTAAAACAAAAAAATTTATCAGACTACTTTAGCCCAATCAACGAGAAAGGGACCTTCACAACACAAGATTTCGAAACCTTCTGGGACTACATCGACGATCATCACAACTGAGACGCCAGTAGCAGCAGGTACTACTATTACTATTACCACAAAAAAAGCAGATGGAGTAGGACTCAGCTGTGGAAAGGGATTAACACAGTTACAGCTCATGATGTCAAATCCACAAGTTGTTATGCTATTGAAAAAATGCAACGGTACTATACAAGGCGACCGATATCTATTAGAAAAGACATACTACTGAATGATAGCTGAACCAAACAAAACTTAAATCCTACGATTATAAAATGTTTGCGTATGTGAATGTATGGAGATCTTATCCGTACTGAAGAAACAAATAGTGAGAAAGATTCACTAACCTTTTCGTTGGTATATTCTTTTTAAATTAGAATCACTCTTAAATTTACAGCACAAACGTCCATTTTCTTCTTTCTTTCTTTCACCGTCAATCTCGTTTGAATTTCTTCACTGGTATGGTTAATTCGGTTTCTTCTGCCTGTCTCGACTTCTCTAAATTCTTTTCGGTATTGTTTCTTCTTTTGTTTCTGTTGAATGCTCCTCCTTGTCCGCTTTTTTCTTGGTGGGTGGGAGCTCTGAATACCAATGTTCTTTTCAGTGACAACGATGACAAATGATTTTATGTCAGATACTCCCCTCCCAGCTTTGTCGGGGTGGGTGTTCTGGGTTTTGGTTATCGTTACCTAGAAGTGATCGCCGACAGTGTAATTTGCCCGGAACGAGTAAATATCAATAAAAATTGAGAAATTTACAGGTGGAATAGATAAAGAGCTGAGCAGGTATATAGAACAGAATAACACGAGCCCCCGTTACAAATAAGGACAAAATTTAATCAAAATTTCTAACAATAAAGTTCATAAACAAAAGTAATAATACATTACGATTGAAAGATACACTTCCTTCTTTTTGACTTAACTTCTTCAACAAATTTTCAAATACAAAGAGATGATGATACCAATAACCGATCTGTCAAGCGATAGAATTTAAATCATCATTTAGATCAAGTGAAATATATCGAAAACATTGCCTTGTACAGTTCATAACCTGATGGTCTTGATTCAGTCCAAATTCCACAGCGACTATCCCTTTTGACTTCCTTGTGCCGGTAAGTCTGGGTCTTCTTCACTTTTGACTTCCTTTGCCAAATTCACAGGTTGTCTCGCCTCTTCCGCCCTTTCCAACTTTGTGTCTACTTTGGGTTCGTAATACGCAATACGTAGAATGTAGATCGTTTGTCCAAACTCTCACTTCCAGAACGTGTCTGTCAATTTTTCCAGACAATTGCTTCCCCTGGATGATTTAACGTGTGAATTTCTTCTGAATTCGACCCGGAGTCCTCTACCGTTGTTTTCTCTCGCAGAAAATGGTGTTAACTCATTTTCAAATTTGCTATTTGCACATAAAACTGAAGAGTTTTCATGTGAAACCACGCCCCCTTCACAGCGTGACCAATCTGGATGAAATACACTTCCCGCCCGAATTATACTGAAACAATGCCGTTCGTCTAACTGTTACGACCCTGTAGTTAAATTACATGTGTGTTAAAATTTGAATTCTTTCTAATTGTTTCTATTTAATTTTTATTTCATTTTTATATCATTAAATATAACTATTATTATGATGATGATTATGTTCGCAGGGTCTGATGTTTTGTTAGAAACATCGTGTTTATTTAAAACGTAGATGTGACTCGCGTAAGCACGATTTTTGCATGACGGTTTTGTCATATTAAGTAAACAGTCGGAAATAGCTATGTAAATGACTGGTTGTGACCACGGTCATTACTAATAGTACTTGTTGACATTCTATACTACTTTGGCGATATTTCGAAATCTCCATGATTTCTTCATGCGAGTACATGAAATGACTTATTAGTTTGATTTAAATGGTCAGATACCTGCGAAATAGGGGAGAGTCATATTTTAACATCTTAGAGAGTCACATCATAATATCATATAGAGTTTTCAATACCTTAAGAAGATATTCTTTTGTGCTGGAAAGAGTTGTTCGTTCGTACGTTTGAAGAATAACATATGTTTTGTTATTGACGATAGCTGTACTTCATCTACCTTTTAAATAATTATTTCCCCTGGAGAACTACACAACTGGCTTTGGACAAAAACATTTGCTGAAACTAATTCTAAATTGGAACAGGACAATACAATTTGTGATTCACAGTGAAAATTCTGGACACTTGTGTAAAACCTTCGTCTAACGTCGTCATCCGCCATCTTGGATGAGATTCAGACTTCAATTTAGAACTGTTTATTCACAGGACTTATGTTTTTCACAGTTTTAGGACACATTTTAGGATCTTCGTAAATCGTAAGTCTTGTTTCATATTTTTACCTTTTCACCGTGTTTTCTAGGGAAATAAATTATTTTTGTTAAAATTTAAAAAGCTTGTTGTAGTCACTCTTTTCTTTATGTTACTTTAAATGAGCCGATACGTAAGATGACAAATCTTGATTACCCAACTGATTCCTGGTAACTTTCAGAAATGACAGTTTTTCATATCGATCAGAATTTGACCCCTTTCCCGGCCAGTTTAAATAAACGTAGCCTTAATCAAAAATCGCTAAACTCGTGACAGAGACTGTACCAATCCGTGCATTATGGCAATTTAAACGCGCGCAGAACTCCATAAATCTAATTAATCGTACACGTGTCCAACTAAATGTGTTCTACAGAGATCGATAGAAAAATTTGCTCCATTACATTTTACTTTTTCTCTTTTCTCCCGTCTTTGTTGTTCCTTTTCATTAGGCTTGAGAACATTCTTGCGGTCAATGTAGTATTACCTCCAGTTCATGCTATCATGTTGAAGATGACATGAATGACCCTCCGCCAAATACCACCTACCTCTACCTCAAGATGGAGAAAGTCAAGATTAGCAAGGAAGGCAAGTCGTTCGATAGCTACTTTAGATTTTTATTTTAACATTCGACGTATTCAAAAACTGAATTCTAGAAAATTTCGATCGACGGCTTATACGAACATAAATTAAAAGAGGTTTTGTCTCAAGCTCAACCAAAGAAGTTTTCGTTATAAATTTATGGGAATTATTATTATAGACATTGAAATGACAGTGCAAACTAAAGCTGACGATCGTTTGAGACAACACACCAATCATGACAGTTTGAAATTTCTGGTCTTGATCGAGTTTAGAACACACGCAGAATTAACTTTGTTTCACAGTTATAGACAAAATTCAACATCAACAATCGAACGACGAGTTTAACATCATCAAGTTTTACCTCCAAGAGGTAACAGACAACGCAAAGTTTTATCGATGGATGCACTTCGCAGTACCAAAATAAGTATCGTTCAGATTTGACGACAACTAAGATTGAATCTGTTTATCCAGTCAGTGGCTCGAATGTATGCCGAGAGGTAAATGTGTAGCAGGATGGTGACAATCATGAAAATGCATTAGAAAATCAGTTAGGCTCAAAGATGATAACTAGATTTGCAGCAAGAAGATACTGCCAAGAAGACCATGTGTGGAGTTCCTGAAATGCACAAACTTCGAGATGTGTTTGTACCGTCTTTTACGTGAAAAGTATATCCTCAAGTCGTTTCGAAGAGCAGATTTCCCAGCTGGAAAATACATTGACGTTTATCATTACTAAGATCATTTGGATGCCATTACGACTATCACGGGATTTCTCTGATACGAATAGAGATGTCGTAGGTGTTTAGCTTTCAGACCATCTGAATGAAAAGAAAGAGTTAAAGAACTACTTAGAAACGAACATTTACCATTCAAACCTACTGTTAGGTTTATTAGATTTATTTTAGAGTATTTTAGATTATATTTTAAAATCATTATTACTTAAAGGAAATATGGTCACTTAGATCTGAGTTCAAGACATTAGTATTCATCTTGGAAAAGCCTGATCTACCTGATGTTTTCATGTCCTTTATTAAAATTTTAGTAATAGACCTAATACTGTTGATAACTTAGAATGTTTTAGAAATGAACTTTTGACCCGATTCTGGTCATCATATTGTGTCTTAGGCTTTTGTATAGAGAAGTAAATAGAAATTCCTCATTCCTATCTTAACATCAGAAGTGGAGTCAGTCTTTTAGTTTTGTTCAGTTTTAAATTGAAAAGATTTATTCATTTAAATTATTCTTTGGAGTACAAAGTGCTCAGTAACAATTTCGGGCAAATTCACTAGTTTGGGAATGTTGTGAATTTATTTAGAGAGATTCTGAATTATACGTTGTGATACATCAAGACTTTTACCACATCAACATTATTTCGGGCTATTGATACATCATCACTTTCAAGATTGGAATTCATTCGGAAGAACGATTCAGTTCATTTGGAACTCAATCCTTTTGAACTTGTGATATAACTTTTAGGACTATTTGGGATTTAATTCACAATACTGGAAGTTCTTTTTAAATTTTCACTTTGTATTCTAGTGAAATAAAGTTTTGTTGAGTTACAAAACTCGGTTTTCTTTTCTTTTACTTATTTTAAAACTTTAGAGTAGTAACACTCTTACGAGCGACATAAAACAATTCCAACAACAGAAAGGTGATTGAGGATTATTGCGAGAGTGCTTGAACGAATAACTAAAAAGCCACACGTTTGTCAAGGAAAGAAAACAGGTCGTTTTTGTGTCCAAATTGTGGACTTAAACGTCAGTGTTACTTTTTTTTAAAAAATGACATTGAACTCGAAGAAGTAATGAATGACGACCAGGCCAAACATCGCAATAAGAAGCATGCGGCTCTTATGTTTTGATTTTGAATGTTCACAAGAGACTGGATTTCTGTGTGATTTTACCAGGATGATCTGGGCTGGGATTAGACTAAAACGAATACATTAAGGGCAATTTCCTGAGTAAAATGTTATTTATAATGTGATTGAAAAATGTTTAAGTCTTAGTGACACCAAAACTCGTGCGAATAAAATCCAAAAATAGATTTAACAAAATGATGCACACAGAGTTAAACAACTGATACTGTTCCTAACTAAAGTGAATCAGAACATACAACTTAAACGAGTAATCAGCAAGAATTAATGAATAGAAATTATAAACAAATATGACTGACTTATGGATCTATCACCATGGATGGTCAATGTTTAGATATTAATACAAATTAACCCCAGCAGTGTTGTATCTACCAGAAAGGGTGTCAAAAGATTAACTTACAGAACTATGAATGAGTAAAAATTATTCACAAAGTGTGAGTAAGTATTAAATTTGTACAGCTACAAAAATATTTCATTTACATCATGGTTCACCACTCCCTGAGGGAATCATTACGCGCTCCATTGTTCGCTGAAAACCGGTTAGCACTGAAGCTTTGATACTTTACTACAAGAAACCACTATCTTTCTCCGAGCCAACGTCACCACGGACACCTGCTTGCAGGTTATTAAAAACTCTAACCAGTCCTAGGACTCTGAATCCAAGATATCAGCTCTACAGTCAAATTCACACCTCCAAATTCAGACCAGAGTCAGTGGAGTACTACGTGTAAATAGCACCCTGGGGCGATGATGGCCCAAAGGGGTTTTGGCACACCAAGACCGCTGGTGCCTGGGGCCCATCCCCGTTAGTACGCTGCTGACCATAGTCATACCTCCAAATCCAGACTAATTGTCGCACCTCTCAATTCAGACATTCAAAATCAGACACTTTAATCCAAACATCCACTCCAGATTCAGATAGCTGAAAATATAATGACTAAAGCCGTATAGTACATCTGACACTGTCACGTACAAATGCAATGATATACGTTACGCATGCGCGTGCGTGAAGTTACTTTTAACATATTAAATCATTTCATCGGAATTACTGTACGAGATTATTATTATAATAGCCAGGTTCGTAGATGAATCTGTATCCGACACAAGAATAATCTTACAGAAGTATAAGAACTCTAACATTTTCTCATCCTTTAATAGTGCAACATTTAAATCAAATCCATTCGTCTGTTCAGTTTATACAGTGGCTAACATGTAAACAGACTATACTGTATCTAATAACCTGGAGTTATATGACATGGTCTGACTATCTGTAAAATTTACAATGCTGGAACATTCAATATATCAAACAATTATACCACATAATACGGATAGGGAAAAGAAAATTCAATTTCATGTTTCACTTACCTCTGTAGCTGAAGATTGCGCTGGTAAAGAGGACAGTTTCCTGCCAAAACCTTTTGTGTTGTGCCGTTACTGTCTAACTCGAGTCTATAGGTACCCTGCCTATAGTGCAATCCACGGCCAAAACGTTTAAGGTTATAGGATTCCTCATTCCAAGTCCTTTGCTCGTGCTGCATGTAGTGAACCGAACTCAGTATTTTGAAATAATTTAAGACTTAAATAAACCACTCCATGCTAACGTTTTACACGGAAACAAAGCCATAGTATATTTTGTTCAGGTATAATGTATAAACATTAAGTACGCACAATTCCGTGAGAGGTAATACGAGAGGAAATCAGTCAAAAAGATATACCATATGTGAGTGCTGTCTGAACATTTGAAAGAAACAGCCTTTGACTAATAACGTTATGAAAGGAATGGTGCTTTTGACCAAAATACAGAAACAGCGCCTAGGTGGATACCATGAGCTTCTTCGTCAAATGGTGGATAAGAAAATACCCAACAATCAAAATAAAAATATACTCGTTCAACGAGGAGGATTTCTATCCATGCAGATATGACAGTTGTTAAAAGTTGTTGCTTCTTAGTTAGGATCAACTACTGGAACTCTTTTAGAAGCAGTGATGAGATGATCACAATGAAGATAAAATGACACAGTTTTCTCGAAAGACACAGGATTGTACCCTTCGATCTTATGGAAAGGACGCAAATTAACTTTATTTCCTTAAAACGATGGTTGGAACTTCGTCCTTGGTACGTACAACGGACTCCACATTTGTTTCCTAATCGTAATCTTACCCAGATCTTACAAATACAAGAAGAATTATAATTATTGATGGATCGAACAGATTTGTCAGAAATAGAAAATTCGCAATTGTACGGACAATTGTTGCAACATCTTAAATTGTTTCACCAGAAATCACCAGAGGAAAGAGATAAACATACTCTGAGAGATTTCAGGAATGTCATGAAAAGCAAAAAAAAAACCACCCCGCAACACATTAAGCCTGAAAGACGATGACAAAAACAGGCACAGGGATGGAAGACGAAGAGAAAGAACAAGAGACTGATTAGGAATCCGTCTGCGCAAACACCTGGTATAATATCCTCCTTGTTGACACCTATTCTACTTCCAGACGAGAAGAAACGAAAGCTTGGTCAAAAAGAGATGACATAGATTCCTTCTTCAGCAGAAGGAAAAAAAAAAACAGCATTGGGAGAAGGGAAATATGAAATCAAGAAAAGTAAGGAAAGAATGATGACTACTCTTACTTACGTTGCTTGTCGGACACGTCAAATATCACAATGTAAATTAACACACAAACAACCTAAGAGCAGTAAAGAACAGTGGGTGATTTTTTTCAGGAACAGCAACAGCAACAGCAACAGTAAACTACGTGGTTAAAAGTATAGATAGCATTTACGACAATCATGCTGATGCTGCTGGTTATGCAGGAATTCAAAAATTGTATGTGCTGTTAAAACGAAAAAAAAAACAACTTTACATCTGCAAGATCTACACCTGTGGTTACAAAGAGTACATGCTTCACGTCCCCTTTGACGAAACTTTCCAGAAGTCGGACGAAAATAATTGGACTCGATCATTGATGTCACGCAGATTTAGCAGAGGTCTCTCATTCAGAGTCTTGCATTCGAGGTTATACATATCTGGCTTGTGTCACTGGAGTGGTGTCAAAATGACCTTGGCAACTTGGGTAGTTCCTTTGACTTCTAAAACAAGTTCAGAGTAAGTACGAGCTTATATGTAAACAAAATGACCGACTTAATGATAGACAGACAAAGGCACCTAATCTCTGAACCAAGATTTAAATAAAACAATCGATTTAAAAAAGAAAGTTCATTTGTATCACCACAGAAAATCATGAAACAAAAGCTTGTGTCATGGAAAGTTTTCTACAAATTTTTAAAGAACCCATGTGAAAACATTGTCCACTTCAACACTCTCTATCACATCTAGTCAATGCCTACAATCAGTCGTAGCATCGAATGTGCTATGGGAAAAACGACATCCGAAAATGAAGGAATGGTGCTTTAGAGACTCTTTTGAACGTCAAAAACCAGAACAAAAAGAACGAAGCGTTAAACATTGAAGACTTGATCACATTGGATTAACAAAAGACACTTTTGACAAAGGTTGTTTTGCTAATTGGAGGACAGAAGTGATTTGAATGCAAAGAATAGAACGTATGTCAAAACGTATATCAAGTATCAAAACAAACCGTTTACTTGTCTGAGTTATGAGTGACCAAGAAAGAAGACGAAGACTAGTATATAAAAATATTTGCAATCGAAGAACACGTAAATTCTAAAAATATAAACTTTATGATGTGAAAGTTCGTTGGAAAGGATCCGAACTTAGCTTATGTTCTTGGATCGTACCAACATGCCGTTAAACACGGATACATTTCCATTTCAGACTTGTGCTCTGCATGAACTACAAAACAAATACTGTGGGTATGAGGTGGAGAGCGTGTCCCGAACGAATCAAATCGTCTTTTTCTGTCAAATCTTTGTAACTTATTGTGTCATCAGAGCAGTCATTGGAAATTAGAGCTTTCAACAAGGAGATAAAAAGTTGCGGACAATTTTACTTAGCAGTTGGACTGGTTATCTTCTTTCTACTACGCCGTTGAGATATACCGGCAGTAACTACAACGGCAGCTTCGCCGCCAGTCACAACATTTCCAATCAATTTATCTACCCTCGTCAGGAACATTTGAAAAATCTTTCTCTATTGACAACGAGTGCCTCCTCAGAGACCTGAATCATCGAACTATTAATAATCCATTTTGTTAACATCACCTAGTGACAATTCTATAAATATGTCTGCCAACAACACTTTATGTTGTTTCACGACCAGATTACCTCAAGCTATACAATTGTATCACGAAGCTCATTGGGTTATGAGTTTAGTAGATACCATTTATCCTACTCAAGTCAACAATATCAACGAAGGCCAAAACACATTCGTCGTCAGTATCCTCCACGAACAAATACATCGCTAGTCAATCCTCAAATAACCACCTATACTATGAAAATTCCTTCAGGAAAGTATTTTACAGTTAAGCATCTCGCTGAAACGATTTCAGCTATATTGAATAATCAGTTTGGAGAAGCACTGGAGAAAACTCACCAAAACGTACAGATCGAATGCCATAAAATTGCGCATCGTCTTAAATTGTATCATTCTGACAGCAGCACGTCCAGTACTTTTTCTCCCAGTTTGTTCGGTATTCTGGGTGGGTATACCACTCTCACGCTTCTCACATTCACAAGAACGATCGATTCTGCAAGTATGTTCGTTTTCCTATCGAAGAACTGAATTTGCTGTTTGTATACTCTGCTTTGGTCAAGTAAAATGTTGTGGGAAACATAGCTTCTCCGTTGCTGAGAATCATTCCTTTCAAAGGGGACTCCGTCATGGCTGCGTAAGATGATAGAGGAAACGTTATTATATTCACCGAGTATTTTGTACAAACTCATTATCTTCCTGTCAGTGAATCGTATTTTGACAGAGTCAGTAATAATATAGAAGAAGGTCTTTGATAAAAATATTGAATTTTCTAAAGGAAATTCACGGTGAAGCTGCATTTTGGAAAACGATTCTCCAGTGAATTATAACAAATACATCCCGTGTATCAATGTTTAGTAGATATGTCAAAGTCGACTTTCCCTACGGTAGCACCTATGTTAAAACCGATGGTGACTCAAGGATTTCATGCTTTTAAAGATACAGCTTTAACACAAGGAAAAGGATTTCTCCGAAACGTACTCACGGATAAATAAAGTCCTAAAGAAGTTTTCATGAAATCATGTGTTGTGGCGCTGTGACAAAACCTATTAATTCGCTTCACACTTCTCGCCAAATCATTACCTCCTCCTCTGTACCACGAGAAAGACAAGGCCGAAAAAGAAGTCGAAAACCCTTCAGATGTCATATACACGTTCATTAAAAGAACATAGAAAGAAAAACAGCAGTCAGATAATTGGAGAACGGAAAAGAACAGAAGAACACGACTGGACGCAAGGGTAGCCTGACACTCTGGACAAGTTCAACGAAACAGTGTTGACGGCGGACGACGATCCTCACAATGTTATATTCAACCACAGTCTAAGGAAAAAAGGCATGGTCGTAATTTAGAAATGATGGATCGTTTGCATTTGGACACGTGTCTGCTAGACAAGTATAAGAAACGGGCGAAGAGGAGAAAAGAGGCACGCCAGGTGGTGCCTGACAACTCTGCATCCTCCCAGAATGATCCAGTCATGGGACCGGCCCGACGAATTAATAAGAACCTCCACCGACACTACTAAACAACGGCAGACTAGAGCACCGGACACCGACACTGACATCACCTCAAACTGTGAAGCTACAGTGCAACAAGTAGAAGATGAGGAGATAGAAGAGGTGGTACAAGAAGAAGAAGAAAAAGTAGAAGAAGAAGAAGAAGAATGCGATCCAGACAAGCAACGGCTCACGGAAAATGTGTTTACAGCAGGCGTTGGATGATCATAAGAAGGCCAGTCATTTCAACAATGCCACCAAGTACATTTCATAGAAGTCCCTCAAATTCGGTAATCGACAACAGCAATGGCAGTTTGGGCTACGCATTCTAAGCCAATTCTAATAAACTACTTAGCAAAACAATCCTTTGTGAAGTCTGGTGGAGGCAGCCGAGCAGTTGACTGAACTACATGGGTTAACTGCATTCCCGGAGCAACTGTTCGAGGAGTTACGGTATACGGCGGAATGCTAGGAAGACAAGGAAGGCCGCAGAACATTTAGTGACAACAGACCTTTTAAGGGCTACTAACCAAATTGCTTTATATACTAGGGTTTTCATTTTCGCTTGAAAACCATTTTTATTATCACTGATTTTACAAACAAATATGATCAATTAGGCCTCCGTTCGAAAATATTATCTCGAAATTATCGACCTTGATCGATAACATTATTATTGGTCATTTAGACCTTCTTTATTTTATAATTGTATTTTCGGAAATATTATATACACTTTGTACAGAAAATTCTAAAATATAATAGTTAGGAAAATTTGCTACTGATAAGCGTGACTCCAATTAAAATATGTGGTTTACATACAATTGGCAATAGGGAACAGCCTGAATGAGATAACTGAGCAGAATTTGACAAATAAGTTCGTTTCTTTGCGCTCAGAAAGTTCCAGTTAACATTTGTGGTCTCCGGCCAGACATTTCCTCCTTTGCCTTGCCCAGATATTTTTATTTCCGCAGTGTCAGATGCACACAAAGAAAATCCCAAGATCCGTGCTATGATGCATTCTGGACTGGCTGTCGTCAGATGGTTGGATATTTATCACACGAGACGATCAGTTTTAATTCTTAATCCTCGAATGAGTTCGCGGTGCATGCCTAGTATGGGTAGCTCGCTGGGTGACGGTTTTGTTCGCATCCAAATCAATTAGTAGGGCGCATGCCTTTTAATTAAACAGCATCATTCGATCCAAAATTGACTACGTGTGCCAAGTGTACGCTTCGGCACACCCTAACGTACTTAAAAAGTTGAATCGGATCCAACACCAAGCTTTAGTTGTCTACACCGGTGCGCTCGGTAGCAAATCTAGAGAAGAAACATGGAATCTTAACCGGGGAACTTCACCTCAATCTAAGAGCTACTCGTGAGATATACGATCAAGCTATCAATACATGACAAGTCGCACCCTTATAAAGAGATGAAATAGCTATTCATAAACTGTACATTAACTTAACCTAAGAAAGGTAGTAAACATCCCCAATAGAATGGATAGGAAATTACAAATAACAAATCGCCTTCTCTATCTCAGTTATGCCTTACTAACCATACCATGCAATTACTTGTATCCTACTATAAGAACAATACCTTGAAATTTCTCTCTCTCTCTCTCTCTCTCTCTCTCTCTCTCTCTCTCTCTCTCTCTCTCTCTGTGACGGTAACTGGTAAGAAGCCAGAGGTGAAACTAAAGAAACTTCGTGACCGTCAAAAGGAAAAGTGACATGATAAGGTGGTCCCAAGTCAAGCCAATCATGCCCAGACGCACCATGTGGCCAAAATTGGAAAACAAAGAACTTACTGACACGACTCATTAGTCTGGTCAACTCTAAAATTATGAATATAAAGTTCCCCTAAGCGTAGACCATCAGGATCCTAAAGCACAACGAGGTAACCCATTGCCATAAAAAGCAAATAATAAAGGCGAGCATATGCACCGTAGAATAAGACCAAGAAATACCTGTCACGCAACGTAACTTTAGACACTATTAGGTGGTCCCAAACCCAGATAATTGGGCCCGGCCGCACAAGGTGGCAACGATAGGAAAAATTAAGAACGAAACCCCAATGATCTAGACACCAGAATTAAGTATATAAGGTGGTAACAAGCCCAAACCACTTGGGCACAACCCAACTGCAAATGCAATAATTAAGTAGGAATCACCCTTTATATAATCTTATATATATAGTGTGTGATTTTAGTAAGTAAGTATAAACACACATCATTACTTGTATGTTATAGTACGTTTGGGTGTGTGTGTGAGTGTTTTTGCATGTTGTTTTAAATTTCCTACCCCACTTATGTGATAGCATGTTTTTGTGTAATGTGTACTGGATAGTAAATAAAATAGTGGTGTGTTAGATAGTAAAAAAAAAATCGGGTGATAAATAGTAATCAAAAATTGCTTTGCTTAATAGCAATCAAAACGTCGGGTGATGGATATTAACAAAAAGGTGCTGTATTGGACTGTAATCCAAAGGTGTTTTGTTGGATAGTAATCAAAACATGGTGTATTAGATAGCATGTAAAACTTTTAACATTATCATTCCTTAGGGGTCATAAAGGTCTCCCGCATTTTCAGCCTACTGACATCCTTAACAATACCAACTACATAGGGCCTAGAGTGTCCCCACATGTAAACCTGCAGGGTAATTTCAGTTTCCATAAGGTGGCAGGGTACCTCACGGTACTGACTGGTCAAGAATGCGCTTGGTTGCTTTGATAGCAAGGCCTAGTCATATACCTGTAATCGGTTTACAAATCGTGTTTTGAAAAGGCCATAATGATAAAGAACTATTAACTCAGACTGCAACAAAATGGAAAATATGCAAGTATTGTTTTTCTTTGAGGTCCCTTTACTGATAATAAACTGATTTGACTGTTTGTTTTTATCGTTAGCCGTCAAAGATAGACGCATATAAAATGAATTTGTAACGTGAGTATACATGACATGGTGTACATGCATGAATGCATGCATGCATACATACATACATACATACATACATACATACATGCATGCATACATACATACATACATACATACATACACACACATACAGTTACTTCTGGCCATATATGTTGAATGAAGAGTCGTAGACTCAGTGGCGTTGCTTGGGGAGGGTTGGGGGGGGACAGATGTCCCCGGGCGCCATGTGCCAGGGGCGCCAAAATGAGGAAAATGCAACTATTCGTTATCTCAGATGCACTCGAAGGGGGTGACAAGTTTATGTTTTGTCCCCGGGCGCTAAGTACCGGGGGTGCCAAGTTTGTTTTGTCCCCGGGCGCTAAGTACCCTCGCTACGCCACTGCGTAGACTGAGATGTCCACTGGATGCAAACTCTCAACCCAACTATTTGAGTTGCATTATACCATATCATACTTTCTATAAAACAAACAATGACAAAATCATTTATAAATCTAAGCTCCATATGTAATGATATCTATTGCCCCTTGTCGAAATTATGATATATACATCACAATAAACGGGCCTAATATCTTCAAATAAGATTTAGAAAATCACGCAAAGGAAAGTTGGCATGTGGACAATTTGTGTGTATTGGTCAAGGTTTTGCTACTTTGTCTTTCGCCCAATATGGCCCGTTTGTATTGACCCAATATGACCCATTTTTATTGACCCAATATGATCCATTTTTATTGACGAATCCCGGGCAGAAAATGAAGATCTGTAACGAAAACTTCTGCAAACTTGAGATTTAATTCGACTAAAGAGCAAAAGAGCAATTATTGGATATTTTCTCTGTCTCTGGTTATACACATCACTGCCTAAAAATATTTGCTGCTTGTTTAGTAAAGCGAGTGCTCTCTCTCTCTCTCTCTCTCTCTCTCTCTCTTCAATATGGAAATCATTTAGCAGAATTTCATTTGGAATTGCAATAGTGACAGCTATAAAAATTATGTCAAAAATATTAATTGCTTAATGTGTAACCTGTGTAATGACACTGATTTTCTGATTTAGCAAATGACACACTCTGATTTTCTGATTTAGCAAATGACACTCTGATTTTCTGATTTAGCAAATGACACACTCTGATTTTCTGATTTAGCAAATGACACTCTGATTTTCTGATTTAGCAAATGACACACTCAGATTTTATAATTTAGCAAATGACGCTGATTTTCTGATTTAGCAAATGACACACTCTGATTTTCTGATTTAGCAAATGACACTCTGATTTTCTGATTTAGCAAATGACACTCTGATTTTCTGATTTAGCAAATGACACTCTGATTTTCTGATTTAGCAAATGATACACTCTGATTTTCTGATTTAGCAAATGACACTCTGATTTTCTGATTTAGCAAATGACAGGACTTTACAAACAGACTCCCTCTTGAATGCAGATATAATCCAGTATCTATTTCTGTTTTAACGAAATTAGGTTGTAACGAACATATTTAATTCGACTCGGGGGATGGTTGTAAGTGTGCTCCGTAGTATTTTCCAAACTGATTAGGCTTGTTACTAAGATGAATCTACATCTAATACATCATCTAGCTCCCTCATTTTTAGATTTCAGACTTTTATTCTCTTTCGATTAAATAGCGGCCGGGGTATCAGTTTGTAAATATTTCGGCTTTGATAATAAAAATCGAATTCCATGATTTTACAAAGAGCTACTGGGAACTAACGTTTATGAAATTCCACGATACTGATGCCTGTGCGTCATTCGCGGCTCCTCTATTTAGCGTCTGTATTTCTCACCATTGTCTTTATCAATTTCATATGATATTTTCCAGTTCCACACTAATCATTGGAATGGAAATGATTTCTGAGAAAAGATCCTATATGACCATTGCGGTTTGAATTGTAGTTCTAGTATGGATTATTTCTACCTAATAAGAGCAAATAGGCCACCAAATTATAGAGATGCTTCATTTGCAAATGGCCAAATTTTCCTCCAACAAGTAATTAATACATAATATTTTCATGGAATATAACGATTAATATTTAAAATGAGTACCTATTATATTTCATATTTATATTTCATTGTGTCGGCCTGCTGAGTTCATAGGACTAATATGGTTATATGACCCTTGATCCTTGATTGCCTATTCATTTTCTTAATATTTACTTTCCTAATGGTTCTTAGTATTTTAAAGAGGTTCAAAAGTTTATAATGCCAAAGCTTTTCAGCTGCAATGACCTCACGCTCACTCGACGCTAGGTTCACTTATTAATTCTAAAAATCCAATAAGGGGAAATACTGAGCATGTGTATTGAGTTTATGTCGCTTTAGAACTACCACATTCTGCTTTTTCTCAGAGTAATAAAGACTTTGTCCATCCAATTATAGCAATTGTGCCATGCTCAACTCTAGAATATATGATTAAAAGCTCTCACGGGACTCTTTTTTCCCACTGAAGTTAAGTATTTGACTTCAGACTCTCTTGGGACTCTTTTTTCACTTAGGTTAAGGATTTTATTGCATGCCATTTGAGAGGAAATAGGGATTATTGATTTTTTTTCCCATGCTGGATATTGCGTCATAATGCATTTGAAGTTCAGTCTATATTTTTATTGGAAAAAGAATTTATAATTTAATATAATAAATAATATTTAATATATTGTATACATAATTTGATATATTGTATATGATTTAGCTTAGTCAAAAATTTCATGTAATGCTTTTTCGTGCTTATTGCTGAAACAAAAATAGCTGTCACTGATGAACCTGTAACACCAAAAACCAACCATTTAGGCTTTTAATTGGTTTTTCATCATTTATAGCAGATTCGTCCCCAGAAACAATATCAGTTGCTAAACAATGCATTTGTAATATGCTGACCAAACCAAATGATACTCATGTAATGAGTCGCCCCAAGTTAAACATCAGTCCAGATAATGGTATCCTGATCAGGAATTATACTCAATTTTAGAGTGACAAATACAATATCCATGCCCTAATGAGAAATGACGAATGAGCGCTTGCCAAGGAACAGGAAATGGTAGTTCCCTAAAGCAATTAACCTTAGAAAGCCTGCATGTTGCAAATCTAGGAGTAGAGAGGTATTAATTACAAATCTTTCATTTTTATTTAGTTTTGGTTTGTATGCCACTTTGAGAATAATTTACCGCAACTAACTATTTCAGGATTAAATATGAACTTTCTATGGGATAAATTTGATAATACCATCTTCTTTAGCTAGATTGCAGAAGAACTACTCAAATAAAATCAAAGAACGGAATAGTATTAAACGATGTCGTATTAGATTTATACAACTGAGAAGCTATCATCTGGCTGATCTACCATAAGCATTTAAAACTTACTTAATTTGAAACCTATACAAGCGTTCTACAGATTCATTTCTTGCATTTAGTTTTATGGTAGATTTAGACACAACAGGACATGCAATGGATGCAGATATTAAATGGTTGGAGTGGCGTGTGCTGGTAGTGCGTGGTGGGTTTAGACACAACAGGACATACAATGGATGCAGATATTAAATGGTTGGAGTGGCGTGTGCAGGTAGTGCGTGGTGGGTTTAGACACAACAGGACATACAATGGATGCAGATATTAAATGGTTGGAGTGGCGTGTGCTGGTAATGCGTGGTGGATTTAGACACAACAGGACATACAATGGATGCAGATATTAAATGGTTGGAGTGGCGTGTGCTGGTAGTGCGTGGTTAGTCTGGACGCAACAGGACAAGCAGAGAATGACTCCTTACATACATCCCAAGTCGGAGTGGCGCAAACGAGCACCTGCTAAAAATTATAAATAGTAATTGTCTAAGTGACTCATGATGGCACTTGGAGAAACAAGATAATGTATCAGAAACTGTGATGGCAGATGCAAATTAAAACCGATAAAAGAGGATAAATAGGCTATAGTTATAATAAAATGGCCATATCATTCATTTGAACTCGCTGAGTGGAATGTTCTACGGCTCAGAATAACTTGAGCAAGCACAGAACTTAGAAATACAAACTCAAATATCTGCCTTTGCAATGGAGTTCTGTCCTTGAATAAGCACACACTACGCAACAGTAGTAGATGTATATGAGGTTTTTATGCCAAAGAGGGTTTTAGGTCAGAAAACCCCCACCCCTAGCAGCAGAGAGGCTGAACCCTACAACTTTGTAGAGACCTTATTTTTGAAAATTAAGGGTTCCTACGAAGGCTGAAAAAATAAGTTTTTGCCTTAATAATGAAAACTTCTTTAATTGACCAGATTTTTTCACAATCTGGTCACTACGCGTATGTCATTCACCCTCTCTGCTGCTATAAATTAAACAGCCATTATAAATATTATCAATAATGAGTATTGGAGAACCACACTCAGCTAAATTAGCTCGAGAGCGACTAGAGGCAATTAAAAAATATCTACCTGTTCGCGATTCTGTTAAGCAACAACTGCAATCGCGTCAGGAATCTCAAGTTGAATTTGAAGAGGATACAAAAAAATTATTTATACCTATCACTGAGACCACTAAAGGTATTCAACCTGTGTTAGAGAAAACCGCTGAAGTAACTGGAAAAATAGCAGAAGGAACTGAAAAAATAGCAAGAAGAACAAAAAAGACAAAAAAAATTTTACGTGAACTTCCAGCCGAAATAGCTGCTGCGATGCCAGTTCCGGAAATACCTAAAGATGAAGATCAACCTGAAGGTGTTGAAATAGGTGATATAAAGGAACTTCTACCAGAACAAGAAGAAAGAGTTAATTTAAATGACAAATTTTTCGAAGATGCTATTGATATTATTAAAAGCGCTAAAAGTCCAATAGATTTAGCTGTGATTGCTGAGGAAAGTTTCAATGATCGAAAACGGTATTTAAAACCTGAATATGCTGATAAATCTGTAAGTCGTGAAAATTGGTACAAATGGATATTTCGCATACGCTATAACGTTGATCAGGCTAAAAAAAGCGATTCAAGATATATTGATTATCTTTATGCAATAGATAGTTATAATTTTTTTATACGATTAACACCAGCAGAAAAACAACAATATTCAGAACAAACAAAAAAATATAAAGAACAACGAGAACGACAACAACGAGAACAACAACAACGATCTGAATATCCAAAACAATTACAACAAGAGCTACAACAACGAGAACAACAACGAGAACGACAACGAGAACAAGAACGACAAGAAAAAATGAAACAATTACAAAAACCTCCAAAACCATTTGAGCAATCACTTCGTGATTATCCAGAACCACAAAAAACACCACCGAAACTAAGTAAAAAGAAACCACCGAAACCAAGTGAAGAAGAAGATCAAGACGATCCTGGCGCAACTGGAAGTGGTCTAGGAAGTGGTTTTATTACCTGTCCCAATAATGTTCTTGCTGATGTCGATCGACTAGAAATCCTCATTGGAGGAAAACGAGCTGGTAATAATTCCCCAGAAATCATTAATGAAGCAGCTGATATTTGTAAACGATTATTTAGTGGCGGCATCATGGATATTAATGTGTATCGATCCCTCATTAATGAAATCGCCGACGATTATTATAGTGATTAAGTATGTAATTAGTGATAAAAACAATTAATAATAACAATGATCGTGCATGGTACTCAACGTGGACCTACCATGGTCAGGGTAATAAACTCTCGATTACCGGTATACAAAACGACCTACGGAGATGGATTAGGTGATGTTATTCAGGGTCTGTTTAGAAGGATAGCCCCAAAAGCATTACCGATTGCAAAGCAGCTGGGAATGAAAGCTATTGATGTTGTTCGTGAAAAAGGTATAGGCGCTGTTGGTAATCTCGCTAGCAAAGCGTTTTCAGCAATTAAAGATAGACTATCACGATTAATACGCAGACCGACCCGACCTGTGAAATTACCTAGCACCGAAGTGATGCCAGCAAATGTCAGTAAAATAATAAATCAAGCAGCTAATCAAAAACTAGCGGAGTTGGCTGATATCCCGATGTCGGAAAAAGAAAAAAATATAACCGCTAGTCTGATAGCAGGAAGTGGTCTTCGAGTTAGACGAAGACGATAATAATAAAGATGTTTAAGCACGTATCTGACCCCGCGTTTGACATGGACGCACCAGTTCTCAAAGATGAGTCTGTGCGCGATTATCAATATTATTCTTACGACGCACGAATTCCAGATCAGCGTGGACGAATCGAATTACAGGTTCAGGATACAAGTAGATATTTCCTACCCGCTGAAGCATTTATCGAAGTTGAAGGTGAAATTTTAGATAACACTGTTCCTGCAGCACCAGTAGCATATGGAGCTGATGTTAGGGTTGGTTTTGTTAATAATGGTATTATGGCGTTATTTGATAGCGCTACGTACATGATTGACGGAAAAAATATTGAATCAATCCAGAAGGACGTCGACGTTACCACGACGATATTGGGTCTTGCGAGATACAGCGACGATTACTCAAGATCAGCTGGTCCATCAATGATGTTTGTCAAGGATACTTCTAACCACTCTGATAACGATCAATATGATATAAGACGACCACAGAATAATGCGGGAAACGCCAATGCGGATGTAGAAAATATGATTATTAATGTTAATCCAAATTTCAACTTAGGATTTGCAGTACGTAAATCGATGTTAAAAGGTGATAGGAGAGCATTTTCATGTGCGATTCCAATGTCACATATCTTTGGATTCTGTAGAAATGTCAGAAAAGTTATTTTCGGAGCCAAACACACAGTTGTACTAGTACGAAAAGCAACCGACGATGATGCAATATGGAAACCCATTGGTGATCCTGGTAAAGTAGTACTAACAAAACTTTCCCTGTGGATGCCAGTGATGACTCCCTCAATATCTGAAGAAGACCGGTTGTTATCTTTTATGAGTCAAGGCGGTAAATCAACATTGTCATGGTTGACTATGACCACAGATGCTATCCAGAGTAATATTAATGGTTTATTTACATGGCAGATAGCTTCTCAACAAGGTGTTTCTGCACCAAGACATATATTTATTGCGTTTCAAGATGTTGCACGAATAAACAATCAAGATGAAAGTATAATGATATTTGACAAACTCGGTGTTTCTGAGGTTTCATTAAGGATTAATGGACATCAAGAACCATCCGAGGATATATTACTGAATTTCGATCAAAATCATGTAGCACGGGCTTATCATCGATTAATGTCGTTTATGGGACGTGATCAAAACATTGATACTGGTTTACAAATATCGCAGCTAGATTTTACATCGCTGTATCCGATTTATGATTTTTCACTAGAACATTTAGATTTAACCAGACAATCTGTTGTAGATATTCATTTTCGAGCTCGTGTGACTCGAGGAGCTATTGTCAATTACAGAGCAATTGCAGTTATACTCAGCGATAAATCGATGTTACTCGAAGGTGTTGGTGGACGAATGAGAGTTATTGATGCTCCAGTAGGAAATATGTAAAATATTTTCTAAACATGTAATTAGATCATCTGATTTAAAATCAGGATAATATTAATAATGTCATATCATCACGTTAGTGTGAGTCTGACTCCTGGTCAGATTAAAAGGCTGCAATCAGCATCAAAAAATAATTGTGGAATAAAAATATCGCTAAAGCGAGAACAAATGACCGGTGCAAATAAACTATCGTTGACAGAGCGTCAGTTCAAAAACTTCAACGATGGTAAAATATCCGATGAGGAGTTCGTAACGATAATGAAAACCTACGATGAAGCATTCATAATCGCTAGTGATAATAACGGAAAGATGGAGAATTAAATAATAAGGATAATAATAATGTCAGAGTCGCAATTACTTCAGCAGATCGTGGCTAATACAACGCCGTCAAAAACTACTATGATATCATTAAGTTCAACCAGTCCTGAATTTAGCGTTAATTTTCCGACTGCAATTCCAGCAAAGGAAATAGCATTAGCGCAATTACGAGTTTATTATAGTTGGCCTAATATTAGATCAAAACCGTTTGGTGGACAACAACCAAATAATTCACTGGTATTTGCGAATAAAAATAAACCAGATGGAACACCTGATTGGCAAGTTGTTGGAATTTCAACGGGCAGTTATCAAATAGAACAGATTAATGATGAGTTCCAACGCAGAATTAAATCTATCACAGGAAAAGAATCTAAAATAGCGATTACTGTTCATGAACCAACACTATCAGCGGCGATTGAAATAAATTCTCCTGATTATCTCGTAGATATTTATCAAAGTTCGATCAGATCAGTGTTAGGATGGCCTGAAGTCGCACCTGTTTATAATAGAGTTTCAGAACCAACTAAAGATGAGTTTAAAACGAGTGAAGAAAAATTCATTAAAGATCCAGAATATCGAGGAAAAAATCCATGGCATTATATAGTATTTGAATTTGATTCAAACAACGATATATATTACTTTACCGATTTTTACGGTAAAAGGATCCCTAAGATGACTAGATCAGCATTCAATGCTATCGTTACGCCAGAGGGGAGGCATCGAAATATTGTTGATGAAAAATTTTTAAAAGAATTTTTAGATCCTTTTAAATCTGAATACGATAAAACGTTTAATGATTTAAGAAATTTACTTATTTCATTATCACATCATTATGATGAAAGTGTAAAGCGGCAAATAATCGAGTCAATAAAACACTTGAATGGTATCTTATTCGATTTATACATCGCCAATCGAAGTATTATAAACGTTGCGACTGATATTAGTAGAGATTATTACACAAATCCAAAAATGAAGCAAGTATTTCTTGATCATTATAAAATAACAGAAAAAGATTTACAAACATTTACAATACCAGATTTAAATAACGCTGAAATGAAGAAATCATTAAATGATCTTATTGAAGAATATTATCCGGGAGTAATTGAATCGTGGAGAAAAATAGCCCCACCACCGGCTATACTAAAACACAATAACAATCCCTTTGGTGCCGGTAGACATATATCGCCAGGCATTGTAAACATAACAACAACACTTGCAGTCAATCTGGTATGTGATGTTATTGAAGGTAGCTATCAGGTAGATCTTTCTAAATCTAGCCAAGCTCAGCAAGGGTATATATTATTCAGTTTTAGTCCGTTGGTCCCTCCCGGTTCGTTAATTGTATCAGAACCAATTAACCCCGTTTACCTGCGAGTTCATAATCCGTTATTATCAAGAATACATTTTAAACTCACAGACCAAAATAATAGAATTCTGGACACGAGGAACGAAGAACTGAATATAAACCTGTATGTACGCTCATAGAGCGTTATCATAATGCGTTTTTATAACAAAAAAAAATATCCAGATATTTATTCTTTTGTTTACATAAAATCCGTGCACAATGAAATCTAGAAAGCTGTGGCTGCATATTGATTATTCCATAACAGCTGTGCGTAAAGTTATTTTAAGAACCGCTATATAACTAAATCAATATCCGCTGTTACGGCCCACGCATAGACTCAGTGTTATACAGAATTATATATATTTTGGAAACTATAAAATCTCATTTTAGACAGAAAAATGTGGTTTTTGTTAAGAATATTGTAGTTTTTAGGAATAACGATATGACTGACATATTGTTAAGGTTATTGGTAAACACATACTAACTTTTTCAATATGTATTTATAACAAGGTCCGATAGCTCAGTTGATAGCGCGTAGAAACTCTCATCCGGAGGGTCATGGTTCGAAACCCAAGAAGGACAAATTGTCTGCGGGGGGCGATTTTATGCCAAAATTTATAATTTATTGGGGGCTCCAGCCACCCCCGTCTTCAGAGTACACCAATCCACTACGTCAACACGTGGTGGATTCACTTTTGTGAATCACCCATTGGTTGATCGTTATGGGTTGGTGTGCTGGCGTGAAGACGGCATTTCATCATATCATCATCATCATCATATCATCATCATATCATCTCATCAAAAATATACAGCGGGGGGTGATATGAGGTCGTGACCTTGTGACTTCACTAAAGGGGTACCCCACACAAGGGCCATTCCAAAAGACACAATCGCAAACTAAAAATAAACCTAATGAGATTCCAGGTCACAAAGACCAATCAGCCTTTGAGTTCTTAGAGTTTCGGTTACGGATATCTAGGAATTCTTGTAAGGCAATAAACAGAATCTGATTGGTCACTAAAATAAGACCTACACGTGTATAAACAACCCTCTGAGTTCTTAGAGTTCCGGTTACGGATATTTAGGAATTCTTTCGGGGGTAAACTAATAACACGTATAGACAACCCCTCTGAGCCTCTAAAGTTTCGGTTTCGGATATTTAGGGGTCTCTTGGGGGGTAAATGCCTAAACAAAGATTCGGAACCTCATTAGGTTTATCTGATACAACTATGGAATGGTAGACCGAATGTCACCCCGCGCTGTATATTTTTGTTTATTTTTATATTAAATATAAAAAATAAATATATATAATGAACCATGAAAACATTAATGATATTATTTCTGCGATTAAAAAACTAAAACATAACGGAATAAAAATATCTGATAATCTCGACCCTCAGAAAATTATGTGCGATTTTGAATTACTGCAACAAAGAAAATTTGATAATAAATATACACTATCTTCAAACCACAGATTTATAAAATTAATTTATCAATCCATGCTTGAATCACTAGCTATAGTAAACGACAATCAAATAAAGCTATTTGCACCTCTT
Source organism: Megalonaias nervosa (assembly GCA_016617855.1). Taxonomy (NCBI): domain Eukaryota; kingdom Metazoa; phylum Mollusca; class Bivalvia; order Unionida; family Unionidae; genus Megalonaias; species Megalonaias nervosa. The sequence continues at coordinate 44,581 of JAECUM010015997.1, read as the reverse complement.
GCACGTTCGATCGAAAATATTAAATCCGAACTGTCTCACGAGTACGAAAGAAAAAAGATTGTGGATAATCGTGTCATGCAATTAAGAAAGATTATGCTATCTGATTCTGTCAATGCTGAGAGCAGCGACGATGAAGGTGGACCCCTGACAGAGTCAGTGACTGTAATTATGGCTAAACAAAATCCTTGGGAAAATTAACGTTTCAGTAGGTATCATAGATTTGGATATGTTTCGCATTGTGGATACCTCATATTGTATTCCAACCATTATATTTCAGTAGGTATCATAGATTTGGATATGTTTCGCATTGTGGATACCTCATATTGTATCCCAACCATGTTTCAGTAGGTATCAAGTAATCATTTGGTAACATTTAAAATACGGTAGACTAAACGTATTGAAAATTTATTTTTTGTGTAAATCTTTTGGAAAAGGAAGATTTTTGTATATTTTCTGCGACAAATTGTACCGATCGTGGTACTATGTCAAAGTATTTGGCAGCAGAATTAATTGATTCAAAACTAATTTCTTCCCCAGTCTCTGTATTTACGGATTTAATAGCTCTCTTTCTGTATAATTTACACCTTCCTGTGTTTCCGGATTTACAATTTTGACTCTGTGTAGTAACTCGTAAATTAGAAATCGAATTGTCAAGCTTATTGCCGTTGATGTGATCCACCACATACCCATCTTTGATTATTCCAAAATAACACTCGTAGGTAAATATATGAGATAAATATCTTTTTTTCTTGCCATTAGCAGTAAATCTAAGATAACCAGTATTATCAATACTACCGACTGGTTTTTTCAATCTGCAGTTTCTAATCACACCTTCTCGAGATGCTTCATAATTGGTAAGGATTGGATGTGACACAAACTCATTTTGTTCCATTTATATATAATATTTATTTGTTTAAATCATTGTTTTTTGAAAATCTAGCCAAATAATCTTCTTCGGTCTTTATAGGAGAGTCAGCGTTATTTTTTTTATCGTAATATCGTTTCAACTCTCTGTATTTTTTACCACCGCATTGCGCACACAATTGAGTTTTTCCTCTTACTCCAACACCGCATTTCACACACGGTTTTGGTCCTAGACTTCCATTTCTGACGCATTGCATATGATAACTACAGTATTCATTCACGCATAATCTGTTACACGGAGACGTATAACCAATTTTTAACCAGTGGCATTGATTTGGTTGAATCATATACAAAAGATTAATGTTCAATTAAATATATACTTGCCCTAATTATAATATGGAGGAATTATCCGTTATTGAACCTTCCCCTGCTAGATTTGACCTTGACAGACTATCAGAATATAAATTTAGTACTTCGATGCAGGATCTGGCATTAACAGATGAGGATGTAACCGAACGTATTCGTGAAGCAAAAAAGGAATTTCGTGACGATGGTGCAGTTCATGCATGGTCAACATTCAGAGTTGGAAATGTTACTAATATGATGAATGACAAACGAGGAAAAGTAATTATTAATCACCTTGATAATCAAAAATATTTTATTTTAATAAAATTTATTGTAAATACAGAAGAAGATATTTGGATTATTCGTGATAAACGCGATCCCGTCCGTGTGCAGTCCGGGGGTAGTATTGTTTTCTTAAATAATAAATCAAAACCCGGAATGCTTACTGGTGTTGATAAACCTTACTATATACAGAGTTATCCAGCAACTGCAGTTATATATGGAATATATTCGCTGAATGATAAACCTAATGTTGCGGATCTCAAACCGATGAAAATATCAAGAATAAACTGCGTAGCTGAACGAGTTACAGAACACTTTACAAACGCGATACGTGGTAATGGTTTAACTGATTTAAGACGTAAAAAAATAAACACATGGGCAGAAACGGTTAAAGATGCTGGTGCATCTATTAAGGATGTTGCTGAACTAGAAAAGTTATTAAGATTTCCAATAACAGTAAAAACACTAACCGGAGAGATATTATACGAACCAAAATATATATAAAAAATGGAAACCCTATAACAATCGTTGATCATAATGCACATGCATGGACTAATGCTGTAACGATATTTCCACGAGATAGAAAAGTTAAGTTTTATGATGGTGATATATTTGATTTTATTAAAAATATCAGCAAAAGCGACCCTGTGTCTGTTTGGTTATTTCAGAGTTCGGAATATGATCATTACGATCAGTTTGTACGGCCTAACGGTGATATTTATCGTACAGAATTTCTTCATGAAGAAAATGGAACATCTTGCATTGAAATATACCTCTGATGATGTCATAGCTGGACAATTACTGAATAACTGTTTTACCGTACCATCGGTTGCTGCCCATTTCGCTCAGGAGAAAAATTCATGGAAAACGACACGATCAGAATTCCTTGAAGATGTCAAGAAAAGCTGCGTAGAATATGGACACGGTGGATTATGGAACACCAAATACAATCATAGTGATGTTATCTCAGTTGATATGGCTGCATGTTATCCTGGGAGTTTTCTTGGATATGGAGTATGTTCTAAATACTTTAAGAGATTCGGACATCCTACACATGAGATGACCAGGGTTGCGATAAACGGACCCCTTCCCATGGAAGGACCAGATGTTGACCTAACAGGATTTGCTCATGTAGAATTATTCGAATTTGCAGAAAATCTCCATCCGATTACTTATGCTTGGTTTGGAAGACATTTTTCAGAGTGATGTTGGGTTCCGATAGTACTATTGCGATATATGCTTGATGCTGGATTTTTAATATCGTTGAGAGTAACTGAAGCGATTATATCGTATAATTCACAGAAGCAAGTTTGGTTACCAGAACCAAATAGATTTAATATTGATGATACCAGAAAAGAATTCCCTGATATTGATGAAGATCGTATTATTAAAATAAATAAATGCAGAAACGAGTACGATGAGAAATTTGCAAAAGATCTCGGTAGAAAGATAATCGGTAAATTTACTCAAGGTGGTTCATACGATTATAAACGAGCGTGTACAAGATTGATTATGGACGATGCTGAACTAGATTTTATAATCGCTGATACAACAGAGTAAAATACGTTTATAAACAGATGTAATGCTTATTTATCAGATGGAACGAAACTAGGTACCATTGTGAGCTACCTTGATGGCGAGTCACCGCAGTTTACTCATTTAAGATCTTCGATGTTAGCTTATGTTTCGATAAACCTACTATCGATGATAAATAAATTTCCCCGTTACGCCGTCAGAGTCGCTACGGATTCATTTTATGTACATAAAAATATAAAGATTTATTAAAACTCGGTAATGGTGAATGGGGAACATGGAGAATAAAACAAGAAAATATATTTAGTTATTCTGAATCTGCAGATGTTGAAATTGTGGAGACATATTACAAAAATAATAATCAAACATCAAACTCATCTGCACCATCTGTGTATGATCCTGTATCTAGGTATAAGACCGTTTATCTTAATGGGTGTGGTGGTTCAGGTAAAACAACTCGTGCGATTAACTTATTTATAAATAATATCTCAGATATAATTGTTTTAACACCTACACATAAACTTGCTAGAGAAATAAAGCAACAAGGAGTAAAATCATGTACATATCACAGTTTCTTTAGATGATGCGGAGATACATGGACCCCATCGCGGATGGGTGAAAAATATATACCTAAAATCATTATATGGGACGAGATATGCACGGTGTCGTTAGAAACACTAAAAATATTTCTTGAATGGTTATTGACAAAGAATACTGCTGTGATTATGTGTGGCGATTATGGTCAACCACCACCCTTTGTTGGACAGTCTCCACATGAATGGCTGAAGAATAACGTAAATTATTATGAAGAAATAAATGATGACCATAGAGCTATCGATGAACCGCTGAAGGAATTTAAAAAATTAATCAGACTTCAGCCAGACAGAGTACAATGTGAGATAATGCGAGGAGTAATTCCAGAGACTTCTATGAATGATTTTTTGACTTTATGGAATCCCGCTGATTTAATAGTCGCGAGTAGAAAGATAGTTCGTGATGAACTACAGAATAAATTATTTACGTTACATAAAGAAAAGTTTTCAGATCTACCTGTACCTTTGTGTTATCGCCCAGCAGATACTCGACGACAGAATATTGATGTTGAAATTCCTGGTGCCTTGGTTCCACCAAGGATACAGAATCTTGTCTTGAATGATATTATTTTAGTCGATATTAATATCGTTGAGAATGCGCTGGGTATGAATAAATCGCCATGGACGTTAGGATATGCTATAACTATTCACTCGTCACAAGGATTAACTATAACTGATACTAAAATCTGGATTGTAGATGATCGGATCGAATGGTCAAATTTAGTCTATCTCGCAGTTTCTAGGGTCAGGAGAATATCTCAACTACATAGGGTTATTATGAATTTTATAGAAAATAATGATCAAACTGTTAATAATGACGCAATAAGAAAAAAACTATCTGGTTATAAGCAGTGTGACAAAAAAAATAATCGTGATTTTGATATTGATGTTGAATTTATTATAAAACTAAAACAACTACAAAATAATCATTGCGCAAGTTGCAACTGTAATATGTCATGGCAGCATTCAAATAATAATTCAAGACAATTTACCGTAGACAGAATTAATAGTGATCTCGGTCATATACGTGATAATGTGATGCTGACCTGTCTTGAGTGTAATCGACGTCGAGGCTCTGGACGTTTACAAAATTGAGCTTGGTGGTAATTGTGTATCCTCAGGAATTATTTGTAATTGTTCACGTACAAATCCACGTTGAGGGGCTGTAGAATCTAGTCTGTATATTGGAGGTCTACCAGTGGATCTAACCACGCTAGAAATTTTATGTGTAGTTACGCTCCAGATAGGATCGGTTGCTCTTTTTTTACCACCTTCAAGTTCGCCAGGTTCATATAAATATCTTACAGTTACATTACCTAATACTGGTTGAGGTTGATATATGTCATCGCTACGGGGTATATATTTTTTTTTGATCGCATTAGAAGGTTTCATGGAAGTTGCACGAGTAATTTCATTATTCAACGCAGCTATCACACTCGGTAATCTTGCAACCCATTCACGAGATCTATCTTTGAAGTCAGTAGATATTTCCTTTGCATACTGATATCCGAATAACCGCTCGGCAAGTGTTCTATTAAATCGTTCAACGATTGCCTGATCACGATGAATTTCAGTATGTCCTCGTCTGATTTTAACGTTGTGCTTGTTCATCAACGATGATACTACTCCAAGAAATTCTTTACCGGGATCAACTTGTAATAACCGTGGCCATCGTAGACCACTACGTTGATAAATGCGCTCAAACGCAGATGCAACTTCAGATGTTGTCTTTGTTGATAATGGCTCCGCTTCTTTATATCTACTCGCAATGTCAACGACAGTTAATGCGTATTTGTACGTGCGTGATTTTCGTCCACGTGTTTTAATGGTGTCGTGTGGTAAAAACAAAATATCTGCTTGATGAACTTCATTAGGGACACTAACACCAAAATGCGCGTAATGAATTTTTTTAGGTGGACTTAGGAAGATTTGCCATATTGCCTGTCGTGCTAACCATGATGCAGCGACATCACGTGAAACTTTTGCTGCTTCGGCGAGTTTACTAATCGCTGCTTTATCTCTCCAAAATCCTCTCGGGGAATAATAAACAGATTCCATTATGATAGTTACTAGAAAACTAGCTAATTTTTCTCTGAGAGATTTATTAGGTATAGCATTTAACGCGTGAATCAATTTTACATCTGCGAGATGCCGCTGCTGCAAATCTTTACTTTTATAAGCAACATCATGAACATGACACGCTTGATCGATCTTATTTACTGGATACTCACCTGGTTTTGGTTGATCTTGATCATCGAGTCTGATATCAAGACGAGTTCCAGGACCACAATAATTATATCCGGGTAAATGTTTCTCACCGGGATATTTAGCCCATGGAGTTCCTGGTAATTTTCCTAACGAAGCAGCGATATCACCCCCACCTGTCTTTGTTGCAATAAATTTATATTTCTTGGTACCACATTTCACACACTTGCCTGTAAGTGCACGTCTTTTATTTTTTGTTGTTATTGTCGTTAATTCAGTAGTATCGGTAGGTGCTCTGCATCGAACACAATATAGACTCATATTATTTATTATATGGATATAATTGACTTTTCTGCGACACGAAAACAAGAGCCAGTAAAGCACCATCCAGCGTTACCAAATTCTATCAGAATGATTATAATAGGCCCGTCCGGAAGTGGGAAGACGCAATTACTGCTTAATCTAATAATGCGATGGCTGAAGTGGGATAAATTATATTTAGTAGCGCCATCTGTAGATGATCAGCGATGTTACGAAGTACTTAAAGATTTTAATGAAAACGCAAAATCGTTACATGAAGACAATGTCATAGACTTTATTACTGATATTGATGAAGCGCCATCTGTAGATGATCTGGATGGATTCATTAATAATTTAGTAGTGTATGATGATGTTATGCTGGACAAACAATCAAATCCAGCTAGAATATTTTCACGAGGTAGACATAAAAATACAGACGTGATTTATGTTACCCAGAGATATACACAAATTCCAAAAGTAATCAGAGATAATTGTAACATTTTAATTGTGTTTAATGGCGTAGATAATCATACGCTGCAGAATATTTATTATACTTGGTGTTCAGGCGACATGGACATGAATAAATTTAAAAATTTCTTTTCAAAAGCACAAGCTGCTCCCTTTGGTTTTGTAACGATAAATTTACACGATCCTAGATCAAGATATCGCAACGGACTTGATATAATTTTTGGATAAAAATCATAGCAGCAGTAGAGCTAATTTAGCTGAGTGTGGTTCTCCAATACTCATTATTGATAATATTTATAATGGCTGTTTAATTTATAGCAGCAGAGAGGGTGAATGACATACGCGTAGTGACCAGATTGTGAAAAAATCTGGTCAATTAAAGAAGTTTTCATTATTAAGGCAAAAACTTATTTTTTCAGCCTTCGTAGGAACCCTTAATTTTCAAAAATAAGGTCTCTACAAAGTTGTAGGGTTCAGCCTCTCTGCTGCTCCCCTTCTAAAATAAATATATTCTAACATTTTTTCACCATCTCAGAGACCCCCTCTGTCCCCCTCAAAAAACCACCCTCCTCCAAATTTTTATCTCAGAAAATGATGAAATTTTGAAACCCAAAGGGGATTCTAGACCAGAACACCCACCCACCCCAAAATAAATATATTCTGACATTTTTTACCACCTCAGAGATCCCCCTCTCCCTCAAAAAAGACGAACACCCCCCCCCAAGCACATGTTAATGCAGGATATCAAAGCACATGTTAATGCAGGATATCATAACCTACAAAGCATAATAAAATATTATATAAAATGTCCTATTACAAAGAGCCAATTTGTAGCGTCGGATTTAATCTAACGAACAGATCTTTTAAAAGATTTAATTCAACCTCAAGATATAGTAACATTTTGTCAAACGTATGTTAGAAAAATATTTTCACTTACCTGTTCATGTATAAATCCTCTAGCGGAAATGGCTACAAAGAATATTCTGACTGCCTTTTATAACGTTATTCTGGAAAAATATATTTGAAATTGCCTATCTTTAACCTTGATTTCATAACATTCTGGAATGTGCGTTATTTTAGGAAAATCCATTGCAAATTACCTATCTTTGACCTGATTTCGGCGTTATTTTAGGAAAATCCATTGAAAAGTACCTATCTTTGACCTGATGTTGGCGTTATATTCTAAAACATCCATTGGAAATTCCCTATCTTTAACCTACAAAGTTTCAGAATGATCACATAATTTAGTTATTATGGAAATTTCGTGTGGGCACTATGACGGCATCAGAATTCCTTTGTAATCATTTTGCGCATTTAATCTCCAGGGAAACCAAATCTGTATATAGCAATATATTAAGCATTACTATCTTTACAAATATTGATTTTTATTCACAGCTATCTAGCAAGACTATTGCAATGGCAAAGAGACAAATATATTGGTTGTGTAAGGAATACAAAGCTTTCTTAGTATCAAAGACTATTCACATGATCGGATATCAAACGAATAGACTGCAATTTATTTTTCATCATATATCATAGAAAACCAAAGTATTTTATCATTTACTCGTACACGATTTTGAAAACATTTTTCTATATATTTTCACAGAAGAGGAAGTAGTATATGAATGGGGATTTGAGACACTTTTATCTGTTTCCATATATCAAACATTTTATCGTAAAAAAGATGATGAAACCTATCTCGTAAACAAAAATACAAGGAAGAAAGACAGTTATGTCTAATTTTTTAAAGAATTTTATTGCCTATCACTAGAATATCAACATTTGCTATTAAGTATAATTTATTTTCAAAATTGTACAAATAAAATTTAATTCTACCGGTTACTTTTCGACGACATTCAAATAGTTCTTTCATTGCTATCTTATTGAGAACATACTTACTACCTTTTACAAAAACCTTCGACCGGTCTCAGTCTATATTAATTTTTGTGTACTGTTTCTGGCTGATCGGATCATGAAAATTGTCATATTTTAGTGCAAGCTCGTCTCGCAAACTTTCGAGATAATTAAAATATTTGCTATCGTCTGATCTGATAAGGGATTGTTTGATTCTGTCAAATTTACTTAAACAAATACCTGAAATTTCATCGTTAAATTCAAATGATAATTGCTGGTTATTGACTATTATTTTTTGATTTTGCTATTAACTCCATCGACTCATGTTAAATTTTCGAACATTATTTCTGATGTTTAGACAAAATTACTTGCATAATGTCCAAGTGCTAGTGTATTAATTCCGTCCCTGCAATACCTTCTATCATCAAAATTACTTAATCCACGTTTTATAATTGTATCCGTTTCAAGTTTGTGATGATTTGTTCTGATAACATTTGTTTTGATAAAACTGACATTATTGTTTAGCGCTGCTTTAAAATCGTCAAAATTCATCATCTTTTTCACATATCCTCGAGGAATACCTTTTGCTTTTTTTGTAAGTTTATTGTCATCTAATATGACAGCATACATTTTACTCTTTAGTCCGACAAATTCCCTAACTGGCATAAACATAAATTCGTCTTTCATTTTTCCAATAACTTTCTTATTCGAATTATCTTGAAATCCATTACATGCTGGATAATCGGATAAATCAAATAGATTTTTATTATTGTAAATATCCTGATAGACATCTTCACATTTTATATTATAAACTAGCGAATCTGTATCAGTAAATAGCAACTCTGAATCTGGCCACTGCTTTTTGGTAAAATTATAGTGAAAATCGTACATCAGCCACTTTGATATATCAAGTACAGCTGCACCAACATAAATCGGTTTATTTAACTTTAAATTTGTCTTTCGTCGTTGTATTGCAACAAGATTTTCATTAAATATTTTCATACTAACAAAACCATCATCATTAACTAATTTATTTCTGCGATTTATGTCATTAACAATTTCTATCGAAACTCTTTTTCGAATATTTTCCATTGTCTTACCGAACACCGAGTTGTTCATTAACTTGAAAAAGTTTTTCTCAAATTCGGTTTTAGCCACAGCACGACGTTTCGTATTTAAATAAATACAATTTGCCATCCACCTCGACTGTTTATACTTTAGCACGCGATGGACTTTTCTAAGAATTAGTCCAGCATCTACCGCTTGTTTTAAATTTTTGTAATGCATAACGTAATTTCTTTTTTTTAACAAATTTGGAACTAACTTATTAACAATCGAATTTTTTTGCTGTTGTCGTTGCTCGTTGTTCAGGTGATAATAAACTATAATCAATCATCATTGACTCTGCCCAAAACGGATAATTGTTATGTAGATCATGTAACGAACTAGGATAATCTAGATCAACTTCAACAAAGTATGAAATATCGGAAAAATCATTATTAAATTTTTCTAGGTAAATCTTTTTCAGTTTCTTTAAGAAATTGATCTGGAGTTATCCACTGAAACCCACCGCAAGGCATTGGCTCTGACATCGCATATCCATACAAATTCACACAATCTAGACAAATAACACGATTAGATGGGAGATTTTTATCATAATTTTTCAGATATTTGTTATTAGCTACTGCATATTTTTTTGTCATAACGTTAATTCCGCCTCTGATACCTTTTTCAATAAAGTTAAATATATCGATATCTGTTAAGAGATCCAGTTCTATCTTACTTGTTTTTAGGAGAGCGTCCCAAGACAATCCTGGAGCAGAATAATACCAACAAGGATCTAGTCCATAATTGCTGTAGCTTACTCGACGAAAATTCTCAAAAACATCTGCTAGTAATAATACATCTGTTTTCAAATATAAATCATGATAATCACTAAATGTTTTACAACTAAATTTTTTCAAATTATCTTGTGCATATTTGTATTCGTCATCTGTTATATTTTCGTTTTTGAGTTGTGAGTAAAATTTATCTTTATCAGAAAGAGAAGTTTCATCAAATCTGCTCCAATCATCGAGATACTCGTACGGAAAGATACCTTCTTTTGTTAGATCGATATAGTTTTCACCAAAGCAACTTTTTAGGTTAGCGAAATTGCTACAACCTTTTACAAGCTCATCTAATGATGCTGCCATAAATTACAGACTGTCAATGAAACGTAATTTACCGAGCGTCACTGACATATACTTTTCAAAATTATTTGGAATACATTTTATTGTATTATTTAATCTTAGTTTAGCTTTAATATTTTTATCACCAAATGCTTCTACAATGATATGACTGTCATAGCCACGAAAGTTATGTAAAACTACGGGAATAAAATCTGGAACATGATATTTTAAATTACAACTGTTATGAGCTGCTCCACGATATTGGCCGGTCAAATGACAATGATCTCGCACCTTATCACGAACTCCGTTGGAGTCTGCCAGTAACTTTTCACAAATATGACAATCAACTGCTTCATCGAAATCGAGTTGTTGTTTAGACGTTATTTTCATCGGAGCTGTTTTAAGTAATCTGTTAGAAATTTTATTAACTTCGTCTATTAAATTTTTTAATAACCATATAGCTGGATTTTCGTCTCTATATAACTTTATCGGAGTTGAAAATTTATCGTTAGCGCAACAAACTACTTTATAAGCTACTCCGCAAGAAATATGCTGTTGTATTTTTCTAGTACTGGATTTATTCGGATTATTTTCTGCTCCCACCACAGGAACGAGTAGACACTCGAAATCAGCGTAAATAACAAAAGGAATATTTAGTTTATGATCATAATTTTTAAATTTTAATATTTTTTCTTTTTCGCCAGGTATAGTTATTCTTTGAACGTTGACACAGTATTTGAGATGCTCTTGCAGTATTCCATCGCCAGAAAAACCTTGCAGACATCTATAACAGAAATATTTTTTATTTTTATTTTTACTATACTGTCTGCCCACTAGGCCGTTAAAGTCTTTTATCCAACAATAATGTCCCTGATAAAATAATAAATTTATTGTATCTTGTGTAGCATTTTCTGAGATATATCTGGGGTAAACGTTTTCTCGCTTATCTAGTCCGAAAACATTTACTGAGATACTGTTTTGTTTTTCAAACTTTGGTATATGATTTTCTGCTACTGGAAAGTTATTCCTAAAAAATTTAGTTCGTCTTTGTATGGCAAATACTTTTCAATTCTGCCGGGGTGATCACACTGAGGATGTTTTGCAGATAAAATTGACCATTGAAAACATCTGTTATCATTGTTTCAGACATTTATACAGCATTTTTTGTTTTTGATTTTTTGAGGGAGATCGACGTACAAACTACCGCGAAGCACGTTATATTTTGCTGTGTGAAATAAAACTTCTTTTATCATTTCAAATTTCCAACCCGACCCTGATGCACTAAATTCTTCTAATTTTTTGTTTATTTCTTGATGTATTTCATCGGCGACCATGGCAATGTTTGTTCCAGTTAATATTTTTCTTGATTTAGCTGTTAAATATGGTTCCGAAATTTCGCTGTCAAAACTTTTTCTTTCAAAAATTACATCAAGTACATCCTCAACTGCATGCAACTTTGATAAAATCGTATGATATTGTACTATTAGTTTGATACTTTTATGAGCCGCAAGTTCTTGAGCTAAATCTGGTTGCAAAAGATGAAATAAACTTGTGGAATTAAAATTTGATAAAATATTTTGATCATCAAGTTTGTAACTATTATCATAACCTGAAAATGCTGAAGCAATTTGTTTCTGTTTTGATAATGTTCTTTTTAGCAATATCTCGCAATTTTAACATTATATATATAGTAATATTTTATATTTAATTGAATTTTTTTAATTAGAGGTATGAAATCCTTATAGTATAATGACAGAAATTTTGAGATATCTGAGATTGACGGCAGAAGAGCAAGAATTTTATCATGTACACCCAAAGTACAATTTATATGCAGCAAATACAACTTATATGAAGCAAATATGTTAGGTTCTGTTATTAATATAGAACCTAAAAAATCTGTTGGCATATCAACATCAGCTGGTGTATTAATTTCAGTAAAAGGCGATGATACAGAAAGAATTGAAATGTTTAGAAAAGATTTTATTTTTGCGACGATATTTCAGAAGGACAACTAGTTTATCGAGTAAATAGCGCAGTTGCTGATGATAATATTGAAAATTTAGCATTACAAAATGAATTTCAACATCATCCAGTATTTGATCTATATGAGACCTCCGATAAGGGAATTATTCGACATAAAAAAACAAAAAAAGTTGTTGGAAGTTTACAAAATAACGGATATCTTAATGTTAATGTAGGTGGAACTAAAACTAATTTTATTAAATATAAATCGCATAGGTTTGTATTTGAAACCTTTAATGATGCTATTCCAGTTGGTCTAGTTGTTGATCATATTAACAAAATTAAAACCGATAATCGTCTAGAAAATTTAGATTTGGTTACGCCAAAAGAAAACACAAGACGTGGAGCTGATTCGGATGGATCTAATTTTAAAAATCCAAAAAGATAAGTTATATCAGTAAATCTTGAAACTGGAGAAAAAAATAAAATTTAAATCAATAACAGCTGCTGGAAAATATCATAAAATTCATTCTGGTTCAGTAAAAGATGTAACTGATAATGTAACTAAATCAGCAACGTCAATGTTGACATTTGACAGATTTACTTTTAAATACGATAACTAATGATAAATTCTAGATCATTTCGAGTAAGACAATTATGACTAAATTCCATGACATCGTCGCGATTAAATCGTAATGTTATCATTTTATTTGTATCAAGTTTTATTTTTTCTGCTACTGTTAATAAAAATCTGTCAGATTCACCTAATGTTATCATAACATCAACAAAATAAAAACTATGTCCCAAAAAACAATTTCGAATTTCTTCAGCTAATTCTTTGTGATTTAGTATATTAACTCTTTGATGATATTTTATTTCTCCGAACATATTATTATTTATTAATTAGATAAAAGATTACTATAATAATGAACTTGATTGAGAGACTGGCTGAACTATATTCGGGAAATTTTGTTTCAGTTTCAAATTTTATATTAGAAAATATTTCTAATGATAGATTTGCTGGTTATACTGAAAATGATATTTTGCATAACGATGACGACGAAGATGAAGATGATGTTGTTGTTAGTAAAAAAAATTTAAGCAGACCAACAACTGGACGATATGATGTTAAGTACCATATTGCTAAAAAAATAATAAAATTTAATTTTACTATCACAGAGCATCAAATATTTTGGCAACTTATAAAACCTTTTTTAAACATAAAAATAACTGGACAACAAAGAAATATAAAATACGATTTTAGTTTTGTTAAAATATTTAATTTAATGCCAGTCGATGATGCAAGAAAATTACATTTAATTTCTTTATGTAAACCAGTAAAATGTAAATCAGTATTAATAAAATACGTAGAAATTTATAATAATATTATTCAATCAATATCGACTTAGTGGGTACCCAGCTATTAAATTTATCGCTATATCCACGCCATTTGACTAAACTTTTGTTGCCGCGCTTTTTAATAACTTTTTCAATAACAAATATATCTTGTTCTGTTTTCTGAAGTTCTTGCTCGTAAAAACTGCCAGTTATAGTCTCACCTAATAAATCTTTCAACGAGTATGTAACTGGTATTGTTAAAAGTACTTTATCAACAACAAATACTTCTTCACTCCAGTTATGAGTATATCCTTTCTCAAACGTTTTTTTCGTCAAAGAAATTCTAACTTTATCACCAACTTTAAATTTATGCCTACGGTACACATTTTCGTTTGCTAATATTGGATTTTCAATCGCGTCGTTTGGCAACATTTTTAGGGATCTGTGTTTCGTGTTATTATACTCGTCAACAATTTTTTGTAAGTTGTCAATATATTTACTCGTATTTTTAGATGTCAAATACTTGTGGAATTTTTCGTTGAGCGTGCGATTAAATCTTTCAACGATGATGCTTTTTCCCTCATTTCCTGTGATATATTTTTTAATGTTATTTTGCTCTAAAAACTGTTCAAATTTTTTATTAAAAAATTCTGCTCCATGATCAGTCCAGATTCTGTTTGGTTTTCTTTCTGTAGTTGTTATTATTTGTTTTAGCGCATCAGTTATCGATGTCCCTGTTTTATCCGAAATGGGTATACTAAACGCGTATTTACTAAAAACATCTACAACATTAAAAAGATATCTCTTGTTATCATTAAATTGAGCTAGATTTGAGACATCAACTAAATCTATCGCCCAGATATCATCAACGGCATTTGGGACAACTTTACGTCGCGGAAACATTTTTTTTTAGGTTTGTGTAGCTGAGACGCTAGCATCTCTAAGGCAAGATCATCATATATTTCTTTTTTTTCCGAGACCTAATTTATATTTTGCTCCAATAAAACCCTGGACCAGCCTTCGGTCAACACGTTCTCGCATATTTACAGGTTTCATATCACGAAGTTCGTCTAACATTACTTTATCGCAGCTGTGTTTATTTTGTTCGTTGTCTGGACGCTCAATGTCTCTGTAGCAGATATCATGGCGCATTGCTATTGCGTCAACTTGATTGTAAGGCTCTTGTCCTGGCAGCGGATTATCGTTTTCGTCAAGTTGTTTGTCAAGAGGATTATAAGGTCCAGTATATTTATGGCCTGGCAATGTCCAACCGCCTTTTGGTTTCGGCAATTTGCCAATTAATTTATGTATATCTATACCGAAACCAATTATTTCTCTGTTGTTGCATTTCTGACAATAAGTAACAATTTTATTTTGCTCAAGACATAAATCTCTATCACAATCGCACTCGCATGTCATTATTTATTAATCATCTACTAAAACAGTTTCTGGATAACCCTCTCCGGACAACTTTGTTGTTGGCAGTGGCGATAATTTTTTAAAAAACATACTTTTTCTTTTCCACAGATTGCACAAATACTTTTCAGCATTATTCTATTATTTTTTGGGTTTTTTTCTGTTTTTTCATCTTTATTTTCTGTTTTAGTTTTACACTTAAGACAATATGTCGACATTGTATATCAGTGAGTTTAGATAAAATTTAAACTCGGAGCTTTTCAAGCTCTGCATAAGTTCAATGCAATCTCATCATTGGCGTAAGAAGGTTGTTTGTCAAATTGCAAAATAAACTTTAAAAAATCTGGATTTTTGGTCATCTGTTTAATGAACATTACGCAATAGTATCCACAAGCAGAAGTTCCAACTGGTTGAATTCGATTAGACGAATAATTTATTATTATTTTTTTTTACTCATATATTTTTTTATTGCGTCACTTGATGGAATTCCGAACGAGTCAAAATAATTGTTATCACAAACAGCTACCCAATGTGTGCCAGATCCATCATTAAAATCTTGTATATTTATAACACACAAACCTGGAGACGCTAGCGTCTCTGGCGATGGAATCGCTATAAGTTCATCTTTAGAATAAACTCCACTGAAATTTTTTACTTTTCTTAGTTTGTGAAGTATATCAAAATTACTTAACGCGGCCGACTTCATCTCTTTGTTCCTGGCAACATTAGTCCTCGTCCTACTCCTAACAGATTTGGCAATAGACTTCCCGCTAATCATGCTAGTAATGGAGCTATTGGAATAAATCCACCTTTTCTCCTCGGTCGTGTCTTTTTTTTTCCGTCGTTGTCTTTCCTTTTGCTGTTTTTCGTCGCATTATATTTATCTTTAGACAAAAATGTTCTTTATTCCATGACCTTCAACTGCCTTTTTCGTTGCGCCAGATACTGCTCCAGACGCTGCTGCTAATCCTAATGTACCAAGTACTGGCAAAATTTTAGGTATTAATGTTCTGGCCATTACAGATAGTGCCATACCGAAGAAACCACCTTGTTTTGACATTGCAGTTATTTGTGCAGCACTTAAATTTAAAACAAAAGGTTTTTTGCGATCGTATTTATTTACTTGTTTTTTGGTTAACATTAATTTTGTTAAAGTACCTAAAACACCTGCGTTAGGGTTGACCTTTAATGATACTTGTCTTTTCTTTGCAACAGCAGCTGCTAATTTTTTTACTTGACCATCAGTCAAATATATTTCTTTTACAATATATTTTGTCATCTTATTATTAAAGTTACAGATTAAACTTGTATTGACATTTTACCTTCGATAAAGTCAATCGTTATAGTTCTGTCGCCGATCACTAACCCATATACATATAACTGCTCCACTGGAACTGCTCCTAATGTCCAAGTAATTTCAATATCAGCAGCTGAAAAAACATCTCTTTCATTTTGTTTACTAACATCAAAATGAAATATCGAATAAAGTGTACGAAATTCCTCTACTGATATCTGAGATCCGTCTCCAACATCTTGATATTTTTGCAATGCGTCGAGCAGGTACATGTAAGGTCGAGTAATATTTTTATTAGCGTTATCTGCAAAATTACATTCTATCGCCCGCTCTGGATATTGCTTTGAATTTATTCTAGCATATATTCGTCTAACATCAGCATTATCAAATATCGCATTATTTTGTTGTTGGTTACCACGTCGCGCTTGCTGTTGAAATACAACAAATATTTTTGCCGTGGTTTTTGTTCAGTTGACGTTGTTGTGACTCGCAATGTGTAGTCGGTGGTATTTGGAACTGCTGTTTGATATATTTTATGTTGATGAAAATGAATCTTTTTTGTGCGGTTTTTAAGAATATCATCTAATTCGAGCAATTTTGAAACTGTCGGCGTTATTCGTGGCATCCACAGCGCAAGTTTGTTTATGATAAATTGTACATTAACTCCACCAGATCGAAATAAACAATCATTTTGTTCTGATCGATCTAAAATAAGTGTATGTTTAACTCCACGAAATACTTTATTATAATCACGGCAAAATCCAAATACTGTGCTTAACGGTAACATCATTGTAATTTGACGTGATACTGCTGCAAGTGCCTTTCTTTTAGCATGACCTTCATTGTAAAGTCTATGTCGAAATCCAATTGTGTTAATAACTAAATTTAACATTGCAACACCGTCATCAGCTGTACCTGGTGGTGATATACCCAGATTATTGCAAGCTGCAGTAAGAGAAACTCTTGTATCATCTGCATTAGCATTTGCAGCTGGTGCGGCTATACCTAGTGCGGCTGCATTAGCAATAAGAAAACCTCTTACAATTGGTAAATTTGCAGCAGCACCAACTCCGTGAATTAAAACACCTCTTAAAATAAATTCTACAGATCCTGCTGTACCAATTCCAGTATCTTTAAACCACATCATATTAGTTGCAGTTGATTTGGAGTAATCATCGGAAAACGAAATAGTATTTAATATTGTACTTGGAACTTGTAAGTGACTTGAAATATCTTCGACAGTTTGATTGGCCAGCTGATATCGGGCACTTTTAAATAAACACCAACCATCATTTATAAGAGCTACTTCTATGTTAGCTGCAATTGCGGCAGGTGGAACAGCTACTGTCATAATCTGGCCACGAACTTCCAACATTGCTTTGTGAGGAAGCAAAAATACGTCATCGTCTCGAGTATTAAATGTTCTGACGCCAGCCTTATTTGGTTCGTTAGAATTTTCATCGAGATATTCAACATATTCAAATTCTGTTACCGTGTCGTCTTCGTCATAAATTTCTACTAAATCGAGATAATTTTTAACAGACATTTTTTTATTTATTAGGTTATACAAAATTTTGTCATTAACGATAGCGAAGCTATTTCGGTGTTGTTGCTTTAGATATTAATTTTTTATAATTTGTTCTCCTCGTGGTGATAAAAGTTTTTTTGTTTTTGTTATCATTGCGCGTTGGGTTTCTTTTGTTGGTGCGATTTCTGAAATAGCTTGTTTGATTGTCGGTCTTTTTATTTTATCAGCTATTTTTTTGTCCAACAGCAGTTCCAGCTGCAGATGCAGCTCCAGTTGCAAAAGCTTTTGATGCGTCAAGTGCAATTGGTGCAATTTTATGAGCCATTCCTGGAGCATTTACTATAATTTTAGCAAATATATTTCCCAAAAATCCTCCTACTATTTTTCTTCTATAAACTTTTTTTCTCTGTTTCATTATATCTGAGGTTGCATAATTTTATTGTCAAATCTTTTAGAAAATATGTTTACTTTGTTCGCGTAAGTGTAAATATTAAGTAACAATTTCATTGTTAAAATGCAGTTGTCGTCCAGACTGATCTGTCAATTGCATATTTACTTCTGTTATTTGATTTTCAACATTTAACGGATAATAAATAACCTGACGTGGATTAATTTACATAAGAGAACCTGGTGGAACGTCTGGTGAAAAACTATATATCGTTTGTCCTTTACTACCTAAGGCTGAATAAGAACCAGATGCGATAGAGCAATTTACCAATATTGAGTTTACATCAGTTATATTTACTGGCAGTTGACCGTCAACTGTTCTAGTGCCATCTAAAGCAGGATAAGCCTCATTGGAAAATCCTATCAGTGGTGCGATACTTGTTGGATTAGTAAAATCAACTATTATATTAGGTTTTAATGTTATTCTAGCTCGTAACGTATTATAATTTGGTGCAAGCTCAAATCTATCAGCTTCACCTCCCTTTTTTGTTATAAGTTCTTTAATTATTTTATTTAGATCAGTTATGTTGTGGACTCCTTGTGGAATTTTAATTGATTTCTGTGCGTAATAATATGGAGGATTTAAAATTTTAATACTAAGTGTAAAATCATCATTTACTCCAGTTTTTACATTAGCCATAGAATTCCAACACGTACAGGAAATTAGTCCAATTTCATATTGTTTTTCACGATCTAGTTCTATTGGCGGAATATACTTTACATAAAAATTTGCGTTATCTTTATCAGATTGGCTAGAGTCTAGTAATAATGTTGCTGACATTTTTTTTATATAAAATTGTTATATTAAATCATTACACAAATTTATAAAATTAAATCGCGATGTAAAGTTTCGTATTCGTCAGATGTTAATAAATTTTCTGATCTCAAATTATCAGTTATGTCAATAATTTCATTGTCAATTTCAGCACCAACATTTCCAGCTTCTTTTGATGATATCAATAACATTAATCTGCCAATCATTTCAGTAACTGATGCAAATATTCTAACTCCAGTTCCAGTTTTTTCAGCTAACCTTCTATCAAGTTCTTCATAATCATCAACCAATCGACTTAATTCAGTTTGTCTTTCAATAGGATCCATATCCCTTGGGACAACTGTATCAGCCTTCATACGTGTTATATCTAGATTTTTTGCCTCAGTACTCAAACTATGGCTAGCATTTTCGTATCGGTTTCTTTTATTCTATTAATAACTTTGATATAAAGATCAGCAATAATCCAATGTAGATATCTGTTAATACTGCTTCTGTAGTTTTCATTTTCTAGTTTTACATCGTCAAGATATTTCTTATCATCTTCTTTTATTTTTTCTAGCTCTTTAATTTTTTCTTCGAATTCGTAATCATCTTTTTTAACATCTCGTACTCTCGTTTTTTTTAAAACCATATTTTTCATCAAAAAATGTATACTCAAAATTTGCTATTTTGTTATTTATATTTTCTAAATTAGAGTCAAATATTTCTTTGTATTGAATATCCAATCCATGTTCTTTTCTCCATGCTTCTTTTTTTTTAGCTCTTTCTTCAATAAAAATATCCTCTAACATTTCTTGTGATTTTTTCATTTTTTGTTCTAACCTTTTTTCAATCGGTCCACTATTATTCTTCCTGCTAATCTTTGTTCAAGTGCTAGTGGATCATTTATCAGCCTATCAATTTCAGCTTGTTTATCAGCAGGAGCTATATGCGTTGTAAGTAACTCAGCTAATCTTCTTTTTTCTTCTTCAGATCTTTCAATAATTTTTCCAGCAGCAGCCTCTTGTTGTTCTTTAATTAATCCAAGTAAACCTTTTTCTTGTATTTTTTTAAGTTCTTCTTCTGATAGTGGTTTAGTTTCAGATTGTTTTCCAAGTAAAGCTTCAGTAACTGGTTTGAGAGCGGCGGCTGTTGCTTCTGTTGCAGCCATTTGACCACGTCGTGCTTGTTGGATCATCTGCCTAAGTTCAGCTTTAGATTTAACAATTTTTATTTAGATTTTCTATATGTTTTCTGTACTTTGCTTGTCTTTCCATTAATTATATACTATTTCCTATAAAAATTACTGTAGGTATTTTCCAATACAACAACGAAACATTTTACTCGTATCATTTGTTAATTTATCAAACAAAAATAAAATCATATTTATTTGCCGTCGCTTGATGATATAGTTCAATAAATTTATCTTTTGTCACATCACCACATTGCTCGTTCGCGATATTTCTAACATCGACATTGTCAAGTCCTGGAAATAATATAAAACAACCAGTATTTCGCCGAATAAATCTGTCAACATTATAAAAACCTTGGGCGAGATAAACAGAATTACATTTCTTATTACGTGATAATGAAAAATATGATCTTATTTTATTCATTTCCTCGTTGTTTAGCGGAATATCATCAAAAACAACTATCTTGTGTTCGGACGAATCAAGTTGATTAACTGGAATAAGTTCTTCCGGTTGTTTGATAATAAAAAAATCTTCACCAGCCTCAAGATCATCACGAAGTTTATTATTATAATTGTTAAGTAGCTCGTACTTATCTTGTTGTGGATTAATTGTGTAAATATAAACGCGATCGTAATTAAAATTATCTCCGAGAAGTAAATTCATAAGCAAGTTTGTTTTCCCAGATCCAGTTCTTCCAACAATAAGATAATGACAATCAGGAAGTTCGTTTTCATGTTTACGTTTCACCAACCGCTCTGTATCAAAGTTTAACATCGACGATTTTGCCATTATTGTTATACAATTTTATGTTATATAAAAAAAATTGTCAGACGATAAATAAATAATGAGCTATTATACAAAATTTGGAACATTAGTAGGAGATTCATCGGCTGTAAGTACAACAATAACAGATGGTAAGGTTGATTTATCAGGTTACCTGAAAAAATCCGGCGACACAATGACAGGGAACCTGTTTATGTCAAATCAACCAGTACTAGATTTAGAAACAGATTATCCGCCAATAAATGTCGTTAATACACAAGCTGTTAGTTATGCACAACTTAAATTAGTCGACAATAATAAACTAGATAAATCTGGTGGAATTTTAAGCGGCAACTTAGATATATCAGAAAAAAAAAATAATAAATTTGGAGACCAGGTATCCACCAGCAAACTTAAATTATACGCAAGCGGTAAGTTATTCACAGTTGAGGTATGTGGATGATAATAAACTTGATAAAATCGGTGGAACAGTTGTAGGTAATATCAACATGTCAGGAATTTTTTTTTATACATTTAGAGACTGCATATCCGCCAGAAAACTTAAATCAAACACAAGCTGTAAGTTATGCACAAGTAAAATCTGTTGACTATAATAAACTTAACAAAGCCGGTGACACAGTGGGAGGTAACCTGATAATCAGTAATAACTAAAAAATAACTGGATTACCAATAACCTCACCACCAGCTAATGAAACCGATGCTATTAATTATGCTCAGTTAAAAGATGAACTTATCCTAAATTTTAAGAAATCCGGTGGACCGATGTCAGGTAACATAAATATGAAAGCCAACAAGATAATGACGACTTACGTTCCAGTTAACCCTAACGATCCGACAAATAAAGCGTATGTTGACAGTCTGTCTAGTAGTGTAAAACGAACAAAACATAATGTTGGTATATTCCAATATTGTTTAAGGCAACAGACAATCGAGTTGGGTTTGAGGTAAGCGCATCAGCATATTATCCTGAAAATTATCCTCATTACGCTTTCTCTGATAGACATGAATGGACGACCAACGGAGAAATTGAAAATTTTTGGATCAAAATTAAATGTCCCACTGCAGTTGCTATTTGGCAATTTCATTTGCGAGGCCGATTAAACTCTAATGTTGGTCGAATTTATGATTGGAAATTGGAAGGATCAAATGATGATATCGACTGGATAACATTGTATAGCACAACAGACACTTACATTTCAACAACACAATATTTTACAATCCCAACAGAAAATACTGGCAACAAGTATTTATATTTCCGTTTTAATGTTTTTACTGCTGAACGTCCGTTTCCAGGACTGACAGCATTTCAAATATATACACTTGATGATCAAATTTAATCTAGTGTCATAAAATAATGTCAGAACCACCAATTATAAGCATTGTGAAAAAATTTTATGATAATATTCTTAACCCCAACAAAGATGTTGAAATCGTTAATGACATAGCAAAAATTTTACAAAGTTTGAAAAAACTTGGCATCGAATCATTAGACGATTCAACATTGCCAGAAAATTCTGCTAATTTTATTCCCGTTATGTATATGCGAGGACCACAACTGAAAAAAGCAATAGAAAACTTTGACATTATAAGCAGATACTGTCATCCTGATGATTGTCTAGAAGAACAAAAACAAGTTGAAATTATACTTTAAAAAATATTACTCGAGCTTGATTGGTATAACATAGATTTGATAATAAAATCAGACTTAATAAAAGCACGAGTTTATAGTGGAAGAACATTGGAAGAAAGATGAATAAACGAAAATCATACTCGTCTTGACAAACTAGCGGAAACTAAGAAAATAAGAATAAAAAGAAACAAAAATGTATATGATAGTTTTTCAAAACGACATATTTTTAAACATCTCGGTATGTACTACAATGACAAAGAAACCTTGGTTAAAATCGTTACTATGACGTCAGACGCAGAGTTAATTATTAAAGTGTACGCAAACGCAATTTTGCCAATGATACGTAAAAAAAGACCCAGAATTTGATCCGATTATTGTTAACAAGTCTCTAAAGATAATCAAAACTTTAGACGATGAAATTAGTAATTTTAGTGATGATGAGCGAGAAAAGTTTTTTGAAGTAGTCGATCAAACAAAGTTGGAAGTAAAGTCTGATTCTTATTATGATATAAGTGAACAAGACGATATTCCATTACCATCATTACAGTACTCTAGACAATTGTCACTACGAAATTATTACAACGAAATTAAAACAATACTCACAAAACCATATGAAAAATTAATGTTAAAAGTAGCTTCTGATGTTGGTCTTCTTACAATTGAACTAGATAAGCTTAAAAAATTAATGTTAGCAAATTTCGTAGTCGCATATGCAATTATCAGACAACATCTTGTTCTCAAAAATTTCACGTTAGATCAGTTGAGCTTAGTTTTAGGATATATTGATGAAACAGAAATCGATTACAGTAATTTTGTGAATAAAACAGATTTGTATGAGAGTGAAGTAGGAAATAGTTTTGATTCATACGCTTGGTTAAAGAAACAATATGTACTAACAGATGAACGATATAAGGATACTTCGTCAGATGTTTATGACAAATACAGAATTTTTATAGCTGATCCTAATAATAATAAATTTCGTGAGTTTCTTGATTCAATTGCTGGTGTCAGAACATTTGTTTTTGTGTAAAAAAATTGCATAATGAAAAAACATATCATCGATTTCAGTCACATTTCAGAAGAAATTCCAAAACAAGATGTTGACGCATTAGTAAAATATTATAAATTTTATCATAAAAACCTCTGGTGTGTAAAAGAATGTTATAAATACTATCGTAGAATACTTCGAGTAATATCATATTTGCCATTGTTAATGACTAGCTCTGGTATAATTTCAAGTGGAGCATCATTAAATCCGTTTTTGTTAATAATATCTGGTGTCGGTGTGTCTCTTTCAACACTTGTAAAAAAATTGAACCTAAACTTGAAACCAAAAAAAATTCTTGTAAAACAGCAAGTATAACTTACAAAAAATTACTTGATAAAATACGATCTTATTTGCGAGGTGTAAAATATGATATGGACGATTTAATACGTGAGTTTCGTATTATTGACAGTATGTTAACGGATATCCTACCAATGAGAGTTAGCAGGTATGAAAAAGATTATCAAAAAAGTATAGTGATGGTAGGGTATAAAATAAAATAATCTCAAACGATGTTTTCACTTACCTGTTCATCATTTTTTTCACGGTAGAAGGCTTAAAATATTTGATCCATGGAAACAGATAAAAGTGTCTCAAATCCCCATTCATATACTACTTCCTCTTCTGTGAAAATATATAGAAAAATGTTTTCAAAATCGTGTACGAGTAAATGATAAAATACTTTGGTTTTCTATGATATATGATGAAAAATAAATTGCAGTCTATTCGTTTGATATCCGATCATGTGAATAGTCTTTGATACTAAGAAAGCTTTGTATTCCTTACACAACCAATATATTTGTCTCTTTGCCATTGCAATAGTCTTGCTAGATAGCTGTGAATAAAAATCAATATTTGTAAAGATAGTAATGCATAATATATTGCTATATACAGATTTGGTTTCCCTGGAGATTAAATGCACAAAATGATTACAAAGGAATTCTGATGCCGTCATAGTGCCCACACGAAATTTCCATAATAACTAAATTATGTGATCATTCTGAAACTTTGTAGGTTAAAGATAGGGAATTTCCAATGGATGTTTTAGAATATAACGCCAACATCAGGTCAAAGATAGATACTTTTCAATGGATTTTCCTAAAATAACGCCGAAATCAGGTCAAAGATAGGTAATTTGCAATGGATTTTCCTAAAATAACGCACACTCCAGAATGTTATGAAATCAAGGTTAAAGATAGGTAATTTCCAATACATTTTTCCAGAATAACGTTATAAAAGGCAGTAAGAATATTCTTTGTAGTCATTTCTGCTAGAGGATTTATACATGAACAGGTAAGTGAAAATATTTTTCTAACATACGTTTGACAAAATGTTACTATATCTTGAAGTTGAATTAAATCTTTTAAAAGATCTGTTCGTTAGATTAAATCCGACGCTACAAACTGGCTCTTTGTAATAGGACATTTTATATAATATTTTATTATGCTTTGTAGGTTATGATATCCTGCATCAACATGTGCTTTGATATCCTGCATTAACATGTGCTTGAGGGTGGGTGGGTGTTCCTGTGTTTTGAGGGAGAGGGGGATCTCTGAGGTGGTAAAAAATGTCAGAATATATTTATTTTGGGGTGGGTGGGTGTTCTGGTCTAGAATCCCCTTTGGGTTTCAAAATTTCATCATTTTCTGAGATAAAAATTTGGAGGAGGGTGGTTTTTTGAGGGAGAGAGGGGGTCTCTGAGGTGGTGAAAAAAATGTTAGAATATATTTATTTTAGAAGGGGTGGGGGTTTTCTGACCTAAAACCCTCTTTGGCATAAAAACCTCATATACATCTACTACTACAACAGTTACAATTTATGTGGCTATCTAAACAACCGTCCATAATTATTCTAGAGTTTTAAATAACCTTCTCGACTTTCTAGAAAACATTATTTTTTTCCAATGGTCTATCAAGTTTCCTCGATATCCCTAGTGACAATTTTCTTCATATTATATATAACCATTAATTGGCACTAGCCATCATATCGTCCAGCATAATGTACATAATTAATTTTAATCTATGTATGTATCTAAAATCATTTAACAAGTAAGTTTGTATTCAGTTAGTCAAAACAAACGTTGAACTTTATTATGTTAAAAGGTTTGGCTGTGGGCGTCAGTAGCTTTCGAATGCGTGCAAGCATGCAATCTTACTTGCATTCCAGTTTTCTAGTTGGCACAGCTTCATCGAATGTACGCATGCTACTGACCTATCGAATGAACGCATTCTACTGACCTATCGAATGTACACATTCTATTTACCTCTCGAATGTACGAATTCTACTGACATATCAAATGTATGCATGCTACTGACCTATCGAATGTATGCATTCTACTGACTTATCTAATGTACACATTCTACTTACCTATCGAATGTACGAATTCTACTGACCTATCAAATGTACACATTCTATTTACCTATCGAATGTACGCATTCTACTTACCTATCGAATGTACGCATTCTACTGACATATTGACCTAACTAATGTACGCATTCTAGTGACCTATCGAATACACGCATTCTACTGACCTAATAGGTGAGATTTTATGGACAACAGGTAGCATCTTTACCAATCTTCCGAATGTTAACCTAATAATCATAAAGTAGATTTGCAGGGTGTTCAAAAGTTCTAGGATTAAAAGTTCCCAACAAATTAAACAATACAAGGAACTGCGGCGTAGCATGTCCGCTCATTGCTTCAATTTATTAATTCTGCCCCTTCCCTCCCCCCGAGTCTCACGCTCCATCTGCTATCAAAGTAATACTGTTGCGAATAAGTCTCTTCTTCGAGCACCTGCCTGGCTGGCAAGTCCCATTCTACAAAGGCATGCGCTCATGCAGGCTGACAAACTCCATACACTGCTTTAAAAGGGGTCTTATGACGTGACTTACAAACGAGAATGGCAATGGTTTTCTCGCAAACAAAGATGTAACCTTTTATTTTGTTTAGGAATCGGAAGAGTAGCTAACATAACGTGTTACGGGGAACATATTAGTGAAATGCAGATTATTATCCCTATCAACAGCAATCATCACAATATCTTGTAATTTGGCAAATATTGGAATTGAACAAGATTTTCCCAATAGTTTCTGTCGATGACAAACCTTGGCAGAGGAGGCTGCCGCATATTTTGTGCAAATTTATGTGGCGTGTAATGCAGCACTTCATGAGGTGGCCGCTGTTCAAGTTCATTCATAGGCATAATTCATTCTGCTTTGTCATAAGCTTTCACAAAGTACAAACCCTTTCCTACCACTACGTTTGAGAAAACTCACCAACTAACAACTGGACCTTACTATAATAGATGAAGTTTAACTTGACCAGTTCGCAACGCTGTACTGTATTTCATTCCTAGAATAGGAGATTGTTTTCATCCCCATGTTCTTTACTCTTAGTAAAATCCGTAACGGTGCAAAAACAAAAGTTTGTAACAGTATTAAAATGCTATTTAGCACTGAGGCGCCAAATAATTTCTTACCAATAAAATTACAAAGGATATAAGGACCTAAGAATGGAAAGCAGGCACTGTGGTTGGGATTTTGGTGGTTAAATCAAATTTTCCACAAGATGTGCAAAGATATTAATATGATTAATCTTTCAAAGGAAGTAAATATTGCTACCATATTAACAGTCTGTGGAGATGCCGAGTGTCAAATGTTGGGAATACTGCCAAATTTTTCAATTGGAAAATATACATCCTGCATTGAAATAATGAACTTACGGTGTAAATATGTACATGCATAAATATATTTTGATAACTTACAAACAGGTAGAGCAACATCAATGAAATGCATCGAAGACTGATACACGCATAGCAAGACAACAGCCAAAAAATACAAGATTTGAATACGGTCGCTATGGCGTGTATATTGAATGACGAAGGGAGCAATTATTATTTAGACCATTTGGACCCCATGATTCATGTTTAAGTCACGCTTTATGAGAATGCTCGTTAAGAATTGGGGGAGAAGTAATCACATGTTCGAGACAGTTGCTCTGGCGGTCAAAAATAAATGTCCAAGCAGCACCATTTTCATGTAGAACCAACTAGACCTTCAGGTCATAACTCTGTGTGTGTCTGTGTATGTGTGTGTCTGTGTCAGTGTGTGTGTGTCAGTGTGTGTGAATTCATTAAAATGCTCTTACGGTTACGGAGGAGTTACGATAAAATGACTGTAATGTTTGGTTGTCCAGGGAGCCATACTCAAATCGTAGCGATACGACTAAAAAAATTGTTAAAACTACGTTAAAAATCCATATCACACACACACGCACACGCGCGCGCGCCATACTGAATATCCGAGAAGTATCACGAAGATAATGTGTGTCAGAACTCATGAAACTTTTCGAGAAAGGTTACAAAGAGTACAAATAACATTATTTTAAAGCTGGTTCGATATGACAACATTGCGTGCTTATTTAATGCGAATGTACGATGTGCGCAATTCGTAGAACTGACTACAATTTAGAAACAATGCAGGCCACTTTTAACGGTAACTCTCACGTGTTTTACGACAATAAACTGCATGCAAGGGATGATAAAGAACGGACGACAGGCGTCGTGTTGGACGCCAGACGCCTGACGTCAGGGCATCGTACAAGTTCGTTAGGTCTTAGAGTAATACAGCTAATGGGGGGGGGGGCACGTAGATTACTTTCTGCAGCCTTTTGTGACTTTTTCAATTGTTGTGACGTGGAGCACAAGTAACTGCTGTACCACATAATAAGCACTAGAAGTGTAACTTCCCTGATACTCATAAGTTGCAATGCAAACGAATCAGTTAATTAGTAACACGTGCCCTTCAAAATGAAATTAGGTAATTGATTTACAGACCTCCAGCTGAACTAATTTACGTGCTTTATTGAGAATAAATAAGTTCGTGATGATTTAGACGCGCTTTCGTTTTATATTTATCACAAGGTATAAATGTGTTTTTAAGTACCAGATTGAAAGAAAACTTATGGGTTTTCTATCCCATCCTTTGCACAAAAGTCTACATTACAGGCTGGCGATCGTTTGAAATGTAAACTTTTTCGATCATCTATGCATAAATTAGACTGAGAAATTTCGCAAACTTGATGTCGGCGAAGTCGTAAAACATACACAGGCATATTAAATGTCAATATATTATGGTCACAGGAACATACTATATTATGAAATAAGGAAGCAGTCTATGTGTGGTGGTGTTACGTGGTGGTTGGGATGGTTATCATTATCTAGAGAATGATCGATCTAGATGTTATTGACAGGATAGAAATTAATGGATGTAATAAACAGAGATCTGAGCAGAGATATAGAATGAACAACACGACCCCCAGTATGCAGAATATAATGTTTTATTCAATTATATAAACAAAATGATATTAAATATAAGATCTGAAAGATGTAACTTCACTTAGAAATAATAACCAAGTTTTTATTTTTAAAAAATGCAGTTAATCGAGTGAACGATCGAACTCAGTTGTCCAGCTTTGCCTGCATATTCTACCGGTCCCTCTAAATTCAATGTTTCTGACAGGTTAGAGTGGACGTATTCCTTTTCTCATACTCATTATCCTCCACCTCCTATTCCTCCTCCTCCTCCACCTCTCTCTCTCTCTCTCTCTCTCTCTCTCTCTCTCTCTCTCTCTCTCTCTCTCTCTCTCTCTCTCTCTCTCTCTCTCTCTCTCTGCCTTTTTCGTGTCATCAACCGTAATTTCGTTGTCTCCTCTCTTTGCCCGCTGTATAGATGCATATATGGAGCTATTTCTCTTTTATAATAAATAAATATGCAATCCTAAATATTTTTCACGTTTTATTTCTGAGGTAGAACATTACCCCCTCTCTCGTTACGTAATATATACTCACAGATTAATTCAACAGAAGCTAACGCTAATATGGGTCAGTTCGCAGTCTGACAGCTGATACACAAATCCCAGTACAGAAAATTAATGTCTCTCCCTAATGAACTATTTAGTATCCCTAACTGAACTATAACATAATCCAGACCTCTTAATAAACCATTACACCCTGTTGTGGGTTGTAAATCACTAACTGGACTTAATGTCGACTGGCAGGCGCTCTTACTGCTAATGCCATCGATTCCTGGTTAAAAGAATACGTATCTTAATTCTACAAATGAATTAAGGAAATTTACTTCTTGTCTTAATTACAATATTTGCTAACTAACAACATTTCCAGACATAGTAATATCAATCTATAGCCTACATGATTCGTGTTACAAATATACGAATAAATTCGAAAAGTTTTCTCAAGATGCTTATCAAGGAAATAATGCATGAAAGTCTGAAAATAAATGAGTCATATGACATTCAAGAAAAAATAATGCGATTAATTATCTTCCGAACTCATATCAAAGAAAATTTGCTGCATGAATTTAAAACAAATAAATTCAACAAACAGTTACAACTCATATCAAAGAACAAATTGCATGAGAGTGAGACAAATACATTGTGCTTTTGCGACATGCTTGCTTTTATCGTAGCAGAACCTCTCCATATCTTTAGGTTCCTTGTCCCTCAAACTTCCAGACGCCTGGACCTGAGACACTTTTTAACGAGATATTTTCTACTCCACCGGAGCTAAGAACTTCTTGAATTCCAGCTGAAGGTTAGACTGACTAAACTTGCGATGGAAACTGACTTGAAAAATTGAATTTCGTCTGGGAAACACACACCCGTTATTATGCTTTGCCAATCAGGATTAAATTTATCTAACTGCTGAAACTTAACACACACCTATCCAGGTTTGAGTAACTTCTCATATTTCCGCGCTTTCTTAATAGACCGATTTCTGGAAAGTTTCATTTTATGACACATACTTCAACTGGTACAAAAAATTGTCTCTGCATCATTTCAACTCTGTCATTTTTCCGGTACTTAAATTCACATTGCCTCTTCCATCTGTCTGACCGTTATAGAAAGGACCCTAATTAAAAATCAATCACGCCCTAACATCGATATTAAAACCACCGCAGTCTTGCGATTTAACACGGTACCTAGATCCATTCGCCAATTTAATGGCCATGTGTTACGCTGACTCTGCAACGTTCACTCAGTTATGTGTTGCCACAACATTTGCTAAAATTCACCTTGTTATAGGCGGAATATTAAATATCTTATTTAAAGAAGGCCGTTGATTGTGTGAAAAAAAAATTACCGGAAAAATCAACGTAATTTTTTTTTACTGGACGAGTGATGTTTTGAAAGACAGCACTTTACTATTTAATATTCATTTCTAGCCCATGTAACAAATCAATATTATATCCTTTTCTTCAGAGTCCTGTTGAAATGTGCTTCTTGATTAATTTTGCTTGGGATATACACTACATACTCACATAGTAACAAAACTTACTTCTTCTCTACATTGTAATACTTGTTTAGAGTGAAGGTTCTTTCTTTGTGCAACGTTTTATCAATTTATCATTTTAGCAGGCTGCCAAACTGAAGCAAATTCCTCAATATCTTCAAACTGGTAATTGCCAGACTAATCTTTTGCAGGTGGTTTCAAGAAAAAACGCCGTTTTATATGAATACTTATTTTGAGAGATAAAATTAATTTTGGGCCACAGAGGAATAATTATTTTTATGAGATACGGATCCAGCCTACGTGTGTGGGAATATTAAATTCCGTATTTAAAAGAATGAAGATCACTGTATGACTGGGAAAAATAATTGACTGAAACAATACACTTACTTTTTCCGAAGAAGCCGACATTTTTTGCAGGCAAAGGTAGGGTAAAACCTAAAATAATTTTCTTTTTACTGATGTCTGTGAGCTGATACTACCATGTATAAACAGGAAGATCCCACGTGACCAGATTCCAAAAGTGGCACCTGAAAGGAAATATGTCTTAATAACAAGATTAGCAACTCATTTTGACAGTGTTCAAAGTTTACTACTGGATAAGCCGTACATATGATTTTGCCTGTCTAGTAGAGTAATTTTGCCAAACAGTAGTACCATGATCTATGCACATAGCAATAAGTTGTTTGTACTTCTATTTGGGCTTACACATTGTATATAACACCGTGATGACTCTACACCGCCATTATATTCATGATTAATGTTAACATTTCCTTCTGATACGAATTCGTTTGAGTGGATTCAAACACGCCTGCTTCCCAAACATCTTTGAACATCATAAACACGACTCTGAGTCGTTGTTGCGCTGCAGTAGTCTTTCTTCCAATATTTTACTCTAGTGGGCACACCCTTTTACTATGGGAACAGAGTATTCTTGGCATCTACTAATCAGTTCCTGGAAGATTTCACAAAGTGTTATCATGACATAAAGGGCCATGTGCAAAAGTTTGTCCTGGTTTCAACTTTAAAGAGTAAAAGTAAACAAATAAAACAATGTGTCTTCTCGTACTTAACGGCCAATCTGGGTCATGTGCTAGCATTTGGGGATATCTGGACTACATTGACGATGTAATATATTATCAAGCTATTTATCTATATGAGCAGGAAGATTGTTCCCCACTCCTCCATCTCCCCTCACGCCTTATCAATATGTTAGTGCTATCTACATTCAGTCGTTAAAAATTTTGTCATCTTCTGATTAGACAAGTAATGTATATATAAAGTCATTTAAAAATAAATTCATAAGTGAAAATTGTTTATATGAATTGGTAGATATGGTCAATTCTACATGCACAAACGAAATTGTGATTATTTATCCTATTTTCACTTACCCTAAGATAAATATGACCTTTGTTAAGAAAGTAACAAAAGCGTCTGCTTAAAAGGCCAAAAAGTTGGAATGCCGAATAAATCTCAGATTCTACAACGTACTTTCACGTAACAAATTTTAAAATATTTAAATCACAGCTAAGTTATGAACAATTGTTAATTTTAAAAATGACAAAATATTATAGTTTTGGATGCAAGGTCTTCATTCTCACCAATTAATGGACATTGTTTGAAATTATGTCATGACTAGATAAAAACTAAATTAAAATACACGTGCAATAAGTTGTTCCGTGCATGGGATGCTATCTTTGGAAATCTTACGTAACTCCTTGAAGATATTTTATGTACCTGTTGAGGTCACAGAACACAATTTTCTTCATTTCATTGGATGCCAATGATCCTTCATTTACAATAATGTTGCACGTGTGAGAGAACGAATAAACTAAAAAAAAATCATCAAGCATCTTCTAAAAGCACATTAAAACAGGTTAAACATTTTGCTAAGCGGTAGAATGAAGATTGTTGTTACTGCCACTATTTTAGAGTCAGCGGAACAAGGTAACTGATATTTTGGGTGGGGATTTAACTACTAATATGAGATGTTGTGACATGAACTTCCAAGCTCAGGAATGAAAGACAAACTCAGATACAAATTATATCTTACTTGTCTTTGATGAAACGACAGCTGTTTTATGAACGATACTTAAACGACGTTGTTCAAAGCAGTTCGCAGATCGTTCCGAGTTATAGGCAGAAATTAAGCATACAATTATGGTTAAAGTTCCCATTATTCCAACATTAAAAATGTTGCACAATAAATTTCATTATAATTTAGATATAGAATATTTAACCAACACGAACCAAAAACAAATGATAATGTGTCTGAAGTATTACAAGCTTAGACACCTGTTCATGTGACCTGACGTATATGTCATATGGGTAACTCACTTTTCTATTATATTTAGGTTCCTTGTACTGGAGCAGCCGTGGATAGATTCCGATGAACAGTGACGTTTATAGGCTTTTCAAAAACGAATGTCTGCTAAATTAGGTGCGTGAACAATTATATTGTGGGAAAAGATGTTTTCCTATGCTTTTACTTCACATTTACGTTCGTTTATCATCTTTCTAACAAAACAAATGCGCGGAAAATTTTAAAAGATTAAAATACTCCTCAGAAATATTCAGGCGTTTAAAGCTAATTCTGTCATTTATTGCCATAATAAATACTTTTCATTTACATTTGTTCAAAGCACAAAAAAAAAAAATATACAGAAATAACCTGATATAGCTTCATAATACGTGCACGACTGATGAGCTATCAGTTTATCTATCTGTTCGTCTGCGTGTCTTTCTGCAGATATATAACATGTTTTGCAACAAAGACATCATGTGAATGATTGATGACGAGCAGATCTCATTATGTAATATTTGATGTAATTCCTATATAATTATCAACACTATTTTATCACTTCACTAATAGAATCTTTCTTTAAATTTCATTTGTGCCACACCATCACTTATAGTATGCCATATAAAATGTAGGTTTATGAAAGGAAACAAGAGAATTTAATGCCTACTAGTCTACATAGCTTACATCTTTTCAGCGACTGTCCAAAGAAATTAAGCTAAGTTCCGTTTCACAAATAGACGGAAAATGTTTAGGTAAAGAGAAAAGATTTTATATAGATTTCAGAACACAGAAACGTTAATACTCTTTATAAAGAAGAATCGTAGTGTATTAGTGGGTGTTATTAAACAAAGAAAACTTCATTTTACTGTATGAACAATGAATTCATCGGAATCAAATTTTATTTTATTTTCCCTTCAGTTATCTTAGAAAGTGGAGTTTATCATTAACTTGCTAGTACCCTGTTTATACGTGATATTTTTCTGCTTTAGAGAGCTTTTGAACTATTCCAAATGCTACAAAGAAAAGACAAGCATATGTCTGGAACCATCGATGATTTTGCGATTGTGCCATATGCCTCTTCCTGATATAGGTACTAGTTGATTGGAAGTGACGGCTGATTAAAGTCATGCTTTTTAATCCTTCCGCCATTGAGTACCATCGTCATACGTGTGTATAAATAAGTTTTATTACTAACAGAATATTCACGTTATAGCGCTGCAGTTGGATGTGGTTCCAAAGATTCTTGATCACGTTATACCAATATTAACTTCATTAACAAATATCGATTACTGAGATATTTAGTCACCAGAGGAAATCAAGATACAACACAGTAATTGATGTATGAACGATGGAAAACATCAAGCAGTTATGATCTTTATTGAAAAAACAGCATATGAAAGTGATATTGATGTATGTAACCCAGCGCTGATTGTAGTGCCGGATATTATTTATCACAGTCAGGTGTAATCCACGAGATTCCCTTAATTATTTGTTTAGAATGATGTTGCCTGGATGCTAATTCTAAATAGGTTTCTACTTACAGCTGGTTTTAGAAATGTCTCTTTTTGCATAATGACGTAATCCATTACTCAACCTTATAAAATATATTGTGACACGTATTAATACTGACTGTCGTGGTACATTCGGTTCTAACTCAAGTGATCATATATCTCCAGTCTCTTCTAGAGGAAGCTATATGAGCAAACATAAGCATGACAGCAAATAGATGGTTTGAACGATGGCGAGACACTGATGATGTACTATCTCTCATTCAGTATTTCGCTTACTTTAGAGCCGTTGACACAAAAAAATCGTATAAAAAGTTGATTGCTTAAAACAATTATCATCCATTGATAAAGAGAAGAAATCAACTATTATTAAAGAGTTATAAGTAATGTTAGGGTACACTTGTTACGTGGCGGTGGTTTGGTTTGGTTGTCGTTCTCTAGGAGAAGATCGATATCGGTGTTATTGGCCGATCGAGTGAATAATAACATAAAATATGAAAATTAATCGATGGAATAACAGAAACCTGAGAAGAGACATAGAATAGAACAACACGAGACCCCGTATATAAAATATAACACTTTAGTCAATTACATAAAAAATAAAATTGAACATGATTTTTGAATGATACACTTTCTCTTATAAATAAATTTGCAAACTTTATAAGAAAATTCAATTAGCCGTTCTTTTATACAGATAAATCAAATTTCATCACAGAATCGAGTGACTGACCGAACTCATTTGCTCAGCATAGTTTCGTAACCTGGTCGTTTCCGGTCCTTCCAAATTTCGACGTTGGTGACAGGTCAAAGTTACCGTCTTAGCCTAGGATTAACTTTACCTAACCGCCAAACATTTAATACGACCATCGAAGTTAAAATAATTCTCTCTTTTCCGCAGTTATCAATAATAATTTCTGGAAGGAAAAAAACTAATTATGTGACACTTATTTCAATGTCTGAGCATGTTTTGAGGGATCTTGGTTTGTCTATCAATGGTATTGGTCGGTATCTTATACGTGAAGCACGAAAGCAATATACGTAGACAATGATATTGTTTTTAATAAGCAAGAAAAAGAAGCAATTATCGTTACTGTATAACCTGATTATGTCATGTATCGTTGTTACTATCTTTCTATGACAACACGCGGATGTTATAAAAGAAAGACGGATTCAATTTTTATCAAAGTGACAAACAACAGTACACTTCGTACGACATATAACGTGATAGAAGCCCTTTATTACCTCCGAAATGCCCGTGTTCGATATTAGTGAACACGTTTTTTTTTATTAATCTGGCGCGCCTTAAAATACAGGTGTTTAACAGGAAAGTAGGTAATTACGATTGATGTTATCTGGTAATGCTCTTCCCTCATGCATATAAGTATTGATAAATCCTTCGTTTTGAAATATTTGCCTGACAAAAGGTGTGTTCTCTTGAAAATTATCAGAATTTACACTGCAGTTGTGTAGCTGATAGTGAGAAACAAGTTTAATATATGTCATATTGAACTTTTTCGTCTAAACCGTAAGCACATTTCTCCCGCTTGTTTAAGCAAAACCAAACATTTCATATTTATGCTTTTGTTTTAGGTAGATGAACATTAGACCTCTAGATAATAAAATTCGCAACTTTAGTGTAATACTGATTACTACTAGCTTATTTGCGACAGGGCTAAGAAACAATATCAGTCTAAAAAAAAACTACAAAAGGTAAGCTCAAGAATTTTATGTTTCAAGACCAGGTCCTTATGCTACTGAGCCCAATAAACTGGGTCAAACGGAGTTGACAAACTAGCTTCAACAAGTCATGGCCATCATTAAAATTCTTAGCCTGCTCTTCGAAATAGTTTTCCAAGTTTTTAAAAGTGAGCAATGTTTCTTGAACAAGAGTATCCTGTTCGTTAAAAACATTTATCATGAAAAAGATTACTTTCTTAAAAGGAATGGTTTAATTTTCTTTTCTGAAGAAAGAGCAGTATTATTGTATTAGAGCTGTATACAAAATTATTTCATCATTTGCACTAGAAAGAAATATTATTCTCCTTGCTGTACATAAATCTATTTTATAATATAAAATAAACAAATATTACTGAGCATTTATTATTTACGAACAAAAATCTAACAGAAGAAGTTATTTTCATTATTAATTTTGCCTCAGTATACAATTTGCATGTGTTATAAATAATTTATTTACTATTTTCTCCATTTCGCAAACTTCAGTTACAAATATGCTAAGCTACTATTATGTGATTATTTCCATTGGCTGAAAATAGGTCTAAAGAACACGTGTGCCTTTCATTCCGTAATTTGTGTGCTATTTCCCCTCTGTGTTATCAGATATAGTTTTCGTCTGCTCTGGTTTTGGGAATTAAAGCACTTCTTTGGAATTCAGATTAACCATCTTTTCCCAGGAATAAAGAATCTTTATCAGTTCTCATAGTTTTTGTCTGATTAGGGTGGACATTGTTTAACGCTTTCATTCTCCACACCAAAACATTCCACCAATTCTTGCTGTCGTGCTCCTTGGCGACATTGATATACCAAAATTGCGCCGCCGTTAGCACCGAGTCTCCATCTCGATCGTGGGGATCTAAACGTTTGTTTAGATCGTCTGTCTCACTCTAACTTTATGGACATGACCTAGCTTTTCGCCACTACTAAGTTGTTATGGTGATAGGTTACTGCAGAGAGTCCAGACAATTACTTTCATAATATCTGCTCTGCGATCGAAAGAACCTGGATGTTTGGTGCAGCATTTAATCCTGCGGTACTTGTTAAAATGAGCTACAATCAACGAATTCCTCTGGTAGAACAAAGCCAAGTTAGAATAAACCGATTAGTGCTGAAACACAAAAAGTGATATGCCATTCGAATTGTAAGACACATACTGTGCATTTACTGTTTATACCCCAATATCTACGAATACTTCTTTTATTTATATGCCCAGTGAACTTATACCCCTACGAAGGTCTGTGTGTGTTTTGGGATTTTTAACGTAGCTTTCACAGTTTGAATAATATTGCTACAATGTCTGCAGTGTGGCAGTGTATAGTGATGTCTAACACTGGGTCATTATGTCACATTATCTTGACACCAGGCAGACCAGTCCTAACACTAACTTCTTAATGCCGAGCGCCAAGCGAGACAGCTGCTACTACCATATTTATAAGTCTTTGGTATGACTCGGCCGGGATTCGAATCCGCGGCCTCCAGCATCTGAGGCGGAAGCTCTGACCACTTAGGCCACTGGAGCAGACCTCACGAACGTCTGAAAGTTATTCTAACCTTTTGCAAACGCAATGGGTGATAGGATTGAATATTAAATTGTCACGGGATAAAACAATATTACTTAAATGACTAAATAAAAAATTAAGGGAATTCGGTTGGTAAAGCGAATGCAAGGGATGCTAAGTTAAGGATAACCTATTCCGCCTAAGTTTTCAATATTACTTGTATCGATTTTCTATAATTTTAATTGTTTTCATCACATTAAAAGCTGATTAGGTGTTGTTTGATTGAAAAAGAATATAAATATTCCATTAAAATTTATTTATTGCAATCAGTGGTGGGCAATAGAACATCGTTCAGCGGAAAAACAAATACATTAAATTTCTTAGAACCTTTCAAAAACCTCAGGTCTCATGTAAACATCCCTCGACCTCTGTCGTGTATGTTAAGTGAAAGAAAGAACGATTGAATCTCGAGTGTAGTTTTGCCGTCATATGTACGCTTTTTAGGTGTATGATGAAAGTGTTTGCTATTTTCTTTCCTTTCGTCATCATATAGTCTGAGGATGAAACCCCTGTCAATTTGATGATAACATCGTCTACATCAGTCATTGCTAGGCTGCAATCCAGCTATTTGAGATCCTTTACGTGCAAATGACATGCAAAGTTTACTTATAAATTCCATGCAGAATGAATACAATGTGAAATTACGTCAGAGAATTTGGGTTAAGGACGTGGTCTCGGTACAACGGCTACTCATTTTTGCGCTCTCCTTCAAAGAGGCGTATTTTATATGTGGTTTCTGCATAATACCTTGCATGCATTACCTTGTACTAAAAACGTCCATATGTTTCGAATTAAACCATGCATTTTATTACAAGTATTTCATTGTAGCTTATATTTTATATATCTTTGCTTTGATGCTATTTGATGACACCAGTGATATTTCAGAAAGTATTTAAGATTAATGACCTTTTACCAGTAAAACGAATTTTAAAAAATAGCAACTTGAAAACTAGCTCGTATTTTATAATATATTTGCATAGCTATATATTTAATCACATAATTAATAATTTTGCTTAGAAATATTTACGTTTCATTACATGTCATTACTTAATACATAAGGTGTTAATGGAACAAGGGATTGCGTAGGGGTGAATATAGGAGGCATTCAAAAACATAAACACTGCACCTATTTCTCTTGAAGTCTTATTTTTAGATACATACAGATAGTCTTCGTAATAATATTTTAAGCTTGTAACTACTATACTCCTTCAATAACAATGTACAATTTCTATGTACGAATTATTTTCTAGAGGCTATGATGCGCAAACTATGTAATTGACCTATCGACAAATGTCAACCAATCACTGACTTGTGACTGACCAATCAGACTGCAAGATAACTGCAAATTGTTACAGGAATTCCTCTATACCGCTTGTTTATCCGATTTATCTGCCTCACTCCGACACATAGATGTTTCTATCATTTTTAACATGTTAACATTCAACTTGCTACTGTATAACGTTTCTATGTTTGTCCCAATTTTCTCAATATAATATTACATGCTAGAAACGTTTGCATGCTGATGAATAGGAGGAGCATTGTCGACAAATCTGGAGAGAAGGGTGGGGGTGGGGGTGGAGGTCAGGGGGGTTGGAATTTTCCTTCCAGCCAAAATATATTTTTTCTAGAGATGTACAAAGCCCCTGGTGATGCATGCCTTGCTATACAAAACCCCATGTTAGGCATGCATTGCTATGAAATGAGCACAGCTGTATGATTGTATTTGTCACAGGATAACAGCTCGTGATTTTATTCAGAAAACATGAAGTATACTGTCAGTCTGTGGTGAGTTGATACCGAAATACATTGGGATGCCATAAACACTAATCTCTTGCTTTACTTCGCATAAAAACAGACCGAAATTCGGCAGAGCTGAAAACAAGATTTCTACATAAAGGAGTTCGACAGTGACTTATTTAGGGATTCACTGGACAATTGACACATGCTCACGATGTCTGGTCATAAAACGGTCACCTATATTGACACAAAAACGATGACTATTTCCAGATTCATTGGAGAGATGACATATGCTCGCGAATACAGTAATACTAATTAAATGTTGACATAAATGTGCACCATAAACAGTAACTTACCTCCGCTACGCATAATGTGACATATAAGCAGTCTTATTCAGTTATTCCCGAAGGAGGTATTATTTTATTTAATCTCGTTTTCTTTAATGATATTTGGCGGCACAGCTCTCTTTGACCAAACGTTTACCCCACCTGAACTTACATGTAAGTAGTTATTACGTCTTGATATTGACAATACTGCTGTTATAAAAAAATTCTAGGAATATTTCAATGGTCTAAAAACGGTTAAATTCAACACAATGTAGCCTTGTGCTATTTATGATGCGTAAAACAGTTATGGTTATTATGGTGTGTTCGCTTTATTATGATATTGTTACATGTCTAGTACTCTTTAAATAGTGATATGTTATGCTCTTGTACACGTGACGGTGCGAAATGTTAAAAATGAATACTGCTAATAAAAAGAAATTAATTTTTGATGTAAAATATGATTTTTTAAAAACATTTTGGGTCAACGCTTCGATTGAGAACTAAAGCTATCTTGTAATACCTTGAAGATACTGACATTATGCACATCATTTTAGACCATGGCTCTGGTTTTAAATGCCTACTATGGTTCTGGTTTTTAAATTCCTACTAACTAATACCAAGGATGGTTCTACCTTTGGCCAAATTAGGAATTTGTTGCTGATCTTCACTTACTTTGAAGGAAACTATTAGTTTTCTAAAGAGAAGCAACCGTATAAATATAATTTGTTTTGGCTATAGTTTACGCATTACCGAATAAACTGATGTCAAAATTACAATATACCATAAACTTAAAATTCTGCTTCGGGCTACTGTATCGGGAAAACAGTTAACATTTTGATCAAAACTTGTTAAGGTCCTTGTTTATATTGAATAAAACACGTCTTTCCTAGCTCTACGTTTACTCGCATGTTCAATGAGTTCTTGAATTTATTGTTTTACCATAATCTCATGATTAGGCGGAAGAAATAACCCTGTCGATTTAAACAACCAAACTTTTCTTCGACCTGATGTCAATTTTTGTTGATAATGTTCCATTTGATGAATGCAAGGCAATCGTTCATTAGCCTGCCCAAATGGACTGCCCTCTTGACAAACACAGCCACTTGACCTTACTATAGTATCTCTGTTTGATAATATTTACTCACACTGAGAAGTAAACATTGCTTCCCCATTACAGAAATTGATTCCATATTGAATTTTAACCTCTCCTGAAAGACTATCACAGACATTATTTGATGACTGCAGAATCATCGATGGCAAATCACTCTCATTCTCAAGAACAATTCTATGTAAATCTGGTGCAATCGTGCTTTAAAAGACTACATAAAGTGGTCCAGCTGGTTGTTTTTAAGTGAAGGTTCAATATTTTGTGTCATGTTGAATACAAACATAACCAAAACCATATACGGTAAATTCAGATGGCGATAAATACTCTGCAAATTGATAATCGTATTATCCCAAGCAGAAAATGCATTGCTTGTACACAGATTGCAGACAAGTTGTGATGCTATCTGAAGTCCATGCAAATCTAGGAAAATTTGGTATATGATGGAACCAAAGAGAGTAATACTTGCTGTTTACTTGTGTAACCTCAAGAGAATATCTTTGATCCAGATTGGAGAAATATGTTTGTATTAGTACCAAATCAATCACGAATTATGTTTTAGAATGTAACTGCGTGGAATGTGAAATTTTAAGAAATGGTGAACTTTATAACATTTGAATTTGATGTCAAAATATTTTGTATGAAGAAAGACATGATCAGTGTAATTATTTTAAAAGAATATAGTTATTTGCCAACTCTGGTAAAATCCCGTCGTTGACTCTTGAATGAGACTTTCATAATGGAGAAAATTCATATAAAAAGCTAACGTGGAAACTTTATCTAATAACTGAACTTTTTCACCAATGGAAAATAATGTACTTTTGAAAAGACATATGGCGCACTTGTATACTGAAACTTAGCAAGAAATTAAACGTCATGTAATCTGTTAGAGATTATACTGGATTTTGGATGTAAGAAATATAATCGGTGAAAGACCTCGGAGTTTTAAATACTTATACACAGTACTTCTGGTTCATTAATATCGTTAATATTAGATCACGCCCTAATGTCATTGGTTCTATGCTTGCTTCAGTTTGTAAGTCTTACATTCCACAAATGTTGATTTTATATATATATATATATATATATATATATATATAT
This sequence comes from Megalonaias nervosa, assembly GCA_016617855.1. NCBI lineage: Eukaryota > Metazoa > Mollusca > Bivalvia > Unionida > Unionidae > Megalonaias > Megalonaias nervosa. Next base: position 1,895 of record JAECUM010015997.1, on the reverse strand, counting down.
ATATATATATATATATATGTGTGTGTGTGTGTGTGTGTGTGTGTGTGTGTGTGTGTGTGTTCCGTGATTTCCCCCTTGTTTCCGGTATATAGATTACCCCTTTCATTCCATTTCCTTGATTTCTCGAATTTTTGTGCTTGGTGTTTGTTTTTGCTGGTTTATTTTATTTCTTCCCCTGAAGAAGAAGAGCTTGATTAGCTGTAAACGTTGGGAGACTTTCTTTTTTTTAAATGCGTCGTTATATATATATATATATATATATATATATATATATATATATATATATATATATATATATATATATATATATATATATATAATAATATATCTGCTCTTATATATATATATAATTGGTCCGAGTTAATATATTTGCTACTAGAGTATAATATACCAGGAAAAAAGATTAGTTACGGAATACGTATTGCGCGATACTGAAATTAAGTTAGAAACCAGATGAAGAAAGTACAAAGCAGGAAAATTATATAATCCGCCAGTAAAGGTGTGGTGGATTTAAGATGAGACATAATTAGCTAGAATGGAATACTGATTAAGTGCAGCTCGACTTACCTTTGTATTATTTCTGTTGCACTCATCTTGCAAAACGTAAATTATAGGATCATTATCAGAAAACAAGCTCAGGCATTCAACATCATTTATTAATGTTTGCTCAAGCTGCGAGGGTCTTGCTTACGAGTTTTGTTCTGGCAGCATGCATATTTATATACTCTAGCAGCAGTTATACACTAATTCAGTTATTAATTGTAGTTTACTAACATCTAAGGAAATTATAGAAAATATACACCAGTTACAATGTTCCCGTTTAACTTGCAAGCTGAATAATCGCATCCCTAGTCATATCAGGGCCCCAGTCTGTAATTTTGTTTGAGAATAGTTTCGGGACTGTTAATTTGCAGCAATCTGTTTAAATGTAGGTTTATATCTATCTATTTAACTGTACGAAATCGTTCTGTACACCTGCCTATATGTAAATAAAACGTAATTATATCTTCATTCGATTTCCTACTTAGCTCTAGATTTTCTATTCTCACTTATAGACATAATTATGCTATTTTAATAGTCACTAAGGTGCAAGCATGAACAAGTGATGCATAAATAGAAATTTCAACATTTACTGACTGCTAAACACATAAATTCTTTTGAATCATGTATGGTGATATATCCAAGGCGTTTGAAAGAGTGTGGCACACATAACGTTTATGCAGATTACAGGAATATGGTACACAAGGAACACTGTAAGGTTAGCTGTGAAATTACAGGAATATGGTACACAAGGAACACTGTAAGGTTAGCTGTGAAATTACAGGAATATGGTACACAAGGAACGCTGTAAGGTTAGTTGAACACTGTAAGGTTAATGCAAATTACAGGAATATGGTACACAAGGAACAATGTAAGGTTAATGCAAATTACAGGAATATGGTACACAAAGAACACTGTAAGGTTAATGCAAATTATAGGAATATGGTACACAAGGAACACTGTAAGGTTAGCTGTGAAATTACAGGAATATGGTACACAAGGAACACTATAAGGTTAGCTGTGAAATTACAGGAATATGGTACACTGGAAACACTGTAAGGTTAGCTGTGAAATTACAGGAATATGGTACACAAGAAACACTGTAAGGTTAGCTGTGAAATTACAGGAATATGGTACACAAGGAACAATGTAAGGTTAGCTGTGAAATTACAGGAATATGGTACACAAGGAACACTGTAAGATTAGCTGTGAAATTACAGGAATATGGTACACAAGGAACACTGTAAGATTAGCTGTGAAATTACAGGAATATGGTACACTGGAAACACTGTAAGGTTAGCTGTGAAATTACAGGAATATGGTACACAAGAAACACTGTAAGGTTAGCTGTGAAA